>JBBPPE010000037.1:0-38315 GCA_038091835.1 Leccinum ochraceum
ACAAACCAATCAACTGCTTGGTGATCACTCCTTCATAACTGCAGAGCTGCTAGCAGCCACTGGATAGCTTTCTGGCCCAAGCCTGCTCTATCCTGAAGAAGGGCATGCTCTTTAGAAGGGAAGTGGGCATATGCCAATGGTGTCATTGCTGGTCACTGGTTGACTGGGAACTACTCTGGGTCTGCATGCTGTGTTGCAGTTGCAAGGATGAAAGCTATAATCATGATTGTTTTTCCTGTTCCTAAGGCAAGGCTCAGTCTCATGTTTGTGTGTTTGACTGAAACCATAGTATCTAGTTCTTCACAGAGTATACCATCACTGGTTGACTGGACACTGCTCTGGGTCTGCATGCTGTGCTGAAGAATTGTCTGACATTGAAGTAATATAAGGTGGGTGGACAAAAAAGGAGTTCCAGGTGATTTAATCAATATTTTCTGATGTGTTTTTTTAATTGATAGGGGCCTTCCTTCTCATTGGCTGATATTGACCAATCAAAAGCCTTATATTGCCAGCTTTTTGAAACCATTTTGATCATATCTCATCCAGATTAAATCAGATTGATTAGATTGTTGGGTCAGTGAGATCACAAAAACAGGGGCTACAACTTTTTGGTGACACCGGAAACAGTAGTGCACATGTGTGGGAAATAAATCAAAAACATTGGAGACTTTGAAAAGCTCCACATTACATATCTGAGTATTATAAGTGGTAGGATATATGTTGATCCTATTTATAGAAGCATATGGTGCCATTGTGCATATTATGATCTATACTACAATGCAAAAATTGCGAAAATCCATACTAGACTGCACATAGTCTATGAATGAATTTCAATGTGAAAAATCTATATGTGCCCCGAGTCCCATCAAGTTTCCCTGACTATATGTACAATATATTATTTTATATGTCCCTTAAGACTAAAATTCTTGAAAATGGTGATTTAAGATATATTAGGGAATCCAGTAAATCAGCTGAAGTGATGAAACTCAGGGCTTGCAAATATACATGGAACATCATCTTACTACATTATCCTGACTTCTATCACCTCACATAATTGTCTTGACTCTCATCAGGGTCTCAATTCACCATTTTCAAGATTTTCGGTACTTGGGGAATAGAAAATCATCCATGACATATATCATCGGGGCGACTATATGGTCCTCTCCTACATATGTAGATACCATCCTCCGATCAATTTGGAGGTGATCTAACCAGAATTGAAGGCAGGAGGAGTAGTGCACATGCGTGGGAAATAAATGAAAAACATCGGAGACTTTGAAAACATGTCATTGTGAGCTCCACAATGCATATTAAGGTATTTTAAGTTGAGGAATATGTTTCTATGATGTGTCTGTATCCAAAACATGCATGATACTGATGTTCTATTTTTCTCCTACAGAATGCACTTTTCACATTGAGATTCATTCATAGTGTGCAGTCTAGTATGGATGTTCACAATTTTTGCATTGTAGTTGTATAGATCATGATATGCATATGTCACCATATGCTTTCATAAATAGGATCAACATATCCTATGACTTATAATACTCAGATATGTAATGTGGAGCTTACAATGACATGTTTTTCAAAGTCTCCAATGTTTTCAATTGATTTCCCATGCTGGTCAACATGTTGTTTCACCCCTCCTGGCTGTACATGTGGTTGGAATGTCTTCAAACTGATCAGAGAGTTGTACCTATATGTATACCAGAGGTCAATTGAGTTGCCCTGACCATATGTGCAATGTTCTATTTTCTATCTCTCCAATACTGAAAATCTCGAAAATGGTGAATTGAGACCCTGGTGAGAGTCAAGACAATTATGTGAGGTGATAGAAGTCAGGATAATGTAGTAAGATGATGTTTCATGTATATTTTCAAGCCATCAGTACTGCTCATGATGTCATTTGAAGGTCTCCGATGTTTTTGATCCATTTCCCACGCTTCTGAAAGGCTTCTTCAACTCTTCCTGGCTTCAATTCCAGTTGTAATATTTCTAGAATGATGGGAGGATTGTATCTATATGTCCCCCAGAGTCCCATCAAGTTGCCCTGACTATATGTACAATATATTAGTTTCTATGTCCTAAACACTGAAAATGTCAAAAAATGCTCATTTGTGACCCATCAAAGAGCCCAGTAATGAAGCTGAAGTAATGAAGTTCAGGAGAATACATGTAGAGAGATGTGTCCCATGTTTTCAAGCAATCAGCATCCAAGGAATTGATACCTTCCATGACTTTGTCCACCTTCCATGACTTTGTCCATCCAAGCAACATGAACCAACCAAGATCTAGTGAAGATCTAGCATTTATTAGCAAAGTGTACACAAACTTGGTTTCATGGTCATTAGACCCAAAATGATCACATGATCACATCCAATGACTTTGTTCACCAACACTAGTCCAACCAACCACTGTGACAATGAGAACTCTTACCAGCACTACTGATATTTAAATGAAGGCAGTCTCATCTCTCAACTTTCTTTTATTGTTTGGTGTTCCCCTGGGACTCTGTATAGAATCAGTCACCTTCAAAAACCAAGTTAACTCAAAGACAAATCTCTTGTTGGCATGATTGCCAATGTGAAAACATGTATACTCTCTACCCAAACATTACCTTGACCACAGAAGATGTTTTATATGGTAGGAAAAAGCAATCTGTGTAGAGTAATGTGGATATCCTCCAAGGATGGACAGGCACAAGGTTTCAAGTGCATTGAGATTTGCTGTCTTGTCTTTTGTTGACTCTTTGTGAAAAGTGAAAAAAATATCCACTGTTTTCCCCATCTTGAGCCAGTGACCAGCAATGACACCATTGGCATATGCCCACTTCCCTTCTAGAAAACATGCCCTTGCTCAGAATAGGGCAGGCTTGGGCCAGAAAGCTATCCAGTGGCTGCTAGCAACATGAGACTGAGCCCAAGGTTTAGGAACAGGAAAAACAATCATGATTATAGCTCTCATCCTTGCAACTGCAACACAGCATGTGGACCCAGAGCAGTCCCCAGTCAACTAGTGACCAGCAATGACACCATTGTCATATGCTCACTTCCCTTCTAGAGAGCATGCCCTTGCTCAGAATAGGGAAGGCTTGGACTAGAAAGCTATCCAGTCTAGCAGCTTTGCAGTTATGAAGGAATGATCAGCAAGCAGGTGGTTGGGCTGGTTCCATTTGAGATGTTTTATGTGGTAGGAAGACATTTGTGTAGATGCATGCTCTCTAGAAGGAAAGTGGGCATATGCCAATGGTGTCATTGCTGTTCACTGGTTGACTGGGGACTGCTCTGGGTCTGCATGCTGTGTTGTAGCTGCAAGGATGAAAGCTATAATCATGATTGTTTTTCCTATTCCTAAACCTTGGGCTCAGTCTCATGTTGCTAGCAGCCACTGGATATCTTTCTGGCCCAAGCCTGCCCTATTCTGAGCAAGGGCATGTTCTCTAGAAGGGAAGTGGGCATATGCCAATGGTGTCATTGCTGGTCACTGGTCAACTGGGGACTGCTCTGGGTCTGCATGCTGTGTTGCAGCTGCAAGGATGAAAGCTATAATCATGATTGTTTTTCCTGTTCCTAAGGCAAGGCTCAGTCTCATGTTTTTGTGTTTGACTGAAACGATAGTACCTAGTTCTTCATAGAGTATACCAGCTCAAGGTGGGGAAAACAGTGGATATTTTTTTCGCTTTTCACAAAGAGTCAACAAAAGACAAGACAGCAAATCTCAATGCACTGAAACCTTGTGCCTGTCCATCCTTGGAGGATATCCACATAACACACAAACATGAGACTAAGCCTTGCCTTAGGAACAGGAAAAACAATCATGATCATAGCTCTCATCCTTGCAACTGCAACACAGCATGCGGACCCAGAGTAGTTCCCAGTCAACCAGTGACCAGCAATGACACCATTGGCATATGCCCACTTCCCTTCTAGAGAGCATGCCCTTCTTCAGGATAGGGCAGGCTTGGGCCAGAAAGCTATCCAGTGGCTGCTAGCAGCTCTGCAGTTATGAAGGAATGATCACCAAGCAGTTGATTGGTTTGTCCTTCTGGAAACACAGGAATGAGGTGCACACCCTGGATGACACAATCAGGATCCACAAAGCCAAACACATTTTCAAGGTGTTTCTAGAAGGACAAACCAACCAACTGCTTGGTGATCATTCCTTCATAACTGCAGAGCTGCTAGCAGCCACTGGATAGCTTTCTGGCCCAAGCCTGCTCTATCCTGAAGAAGGGCATGCTCTTTAGAAGGGAAGTGGGATATGCCAATGGTGTCATTGCTGGTCACTGGTTGACTGGGAACTGCTCTGGGTCCACATGCTGTGTTGCAGTTGTGAGGATGAGAGCTATAATCATGATTGTTTTTCCTGTTCCTAAGGCAAGGCTCAGTCTCATGTTTTTGTGTTTGCCTGAAACCATTAGTTCTTCAAAGAGTATACCAGCTCAAGGTGGGGAAAACAGTGGATATTTTTTTCAGTTTTCACAAAAAGTCAACAAAAGACAAGACAGCAAATCTCAATTCACTGAAACCTTGTGCCTGTCCATCCTTGGAGGAGTCTTGTGTTCCAGACTGTTGCCGTCCTGGATGTCCATCATAATGAGCATCTTCAAAAATGCAACCAAACTCTTATTGAGCCTGAGTGGTTTTCTTTTGTTGCAAACTTTTTCTAACAGGTGATATCTCTATATAACATGGGCAATATAATGCAGGGATCTTTGTATGTGGCGATAAGTCCATATTACTCTACACAGATGGCTTCTTCCTACCACATAAAACATCTCCTGCGGTTAAGGTAATTCAATTTTGTCAATCTACAAATAAATCAAGTTTGTGCACACTATGCTAATAAATGCTAGATCTTCACTACATCTTGGTTGGTTCACATTGCTTGGGTGGACACAGTCATGGAAGGTAGCAATTCCTTGACTTGGTTAATTTACAGACAATTGAAATTTACATGCTACTACTTGATTTCAGCAATAATAAAAGTGTGAAATACATCTTTTATCAATAGTGTGGGAACTGCACAAATCCTTCTATTTTGGATCTGATAATTATAGGTCAATATCTTGATTTGGTTGATCTGTGAATTGTTCAAATTGCCTACATTTTGCAAATAAATCTGGATTTTAGCAATTTTTGATCATGTCTGTGGTCAAGTGTGTTGCTTATGTAATCAATGTAATAGTCGATGATCACATCATCATTTTGGGTCTAATAACCATAGGACAATGTCTTGATTTGGCTGATCTACAAATGATTCAAGTTTGCCTACTGTTGTAAATCACTGGTCTAGTCCGACCGACTGTTCACACAGTCCGGAGCATAGTCTGACATCACCGACAGCCAGGATCAGAGTCTGGACCTACCAACACTCGGACTAAGGTCAGGTGATCTACCCTCAGCCCTCAACATCACTACATTACCATGGTGTCACCACTATCATTTCATTACTAGTCACTCCCTTATATCATTATGTAGACCTGATGTCACTTGGAATGTATGTAGAATAGTCCTATTGTATAAATACTCAAGTCGGAGCTTTGACCTCTTGAGCTTATACTAGCCAAAATTCTTTGTGTTCTTCCACTTCTTCTCCTCTTTCCAAGTGTCGGTGTAGCCCCCGAGTGACAGTCTGATAGTCTGACCGGACTTCGGTTTACTTCATTAGGTCAAAGCTACTCATACACTTTGTGGCTCCCAGGCCGACGTTATCCGAGTTATCGCCGCCGTGTCTTGTCACAAACATACTCAGATCCTAGAGTTAAGGGAATTGCTTGCTCACTTAAGAGCCGTTGATTGCATGATCAATCCGAGATAGCAACTCGGACTAAAGATGCTGTGTTGGGTTAGTATGACCCTCGATCCGGTTCGCTTTGTTGAACAGGCTTAAACCTCATTTGAGAGGACACTGCCATTCCGCCAGAAATAGTATCAAACCTTACCCTGTGCATAGTGGGTCAGCACACACTTTAAACCGAGTGTAATTGGTTTCAGGTGTGCGTAATACCTGTGATGCACGTAGGTTAATACATTCCTCTGGCAAAATTGTAGTGCTGGCAGGCTAGATCTTAGAGACAAGATCAAATCCATCCTTTCGGGCTCCCCCTATTGACATATGCAGACACTCGTGATGTCTGACCCTTTGTTTTCTTTTACAGGACTTACTCCAGAGTGTGCAGCTCCGGAGTGTGCAGTCTTTTCCATGGTGAGTACCCCTCCGACCACCCTGGACTACCGGTATCACTTGCCACACTGTCCACCACATCCAAAAACTCCCCGCCTCTTCTACGATATCCTGTGGATCTGTCATGGCATCCTGGGAAGAAGTGCAAGAACACTTTGAAACCAAACTTGAGCAGTTCACCTCCGCTGCAAAGAAGGTCACCGATCCCAGACCATGGGACAGAGACCGGGCCAAGTTCAGGTTATGGTTCGCCCACCTCAATCTGTTTGCAATCACAAGGAAGGGCGACAAGAGAGACAAGGCAGCGATGCTTTGGTCTCGCCTCAGCGAGAAATATGCAGAGAAAGAAGAGTCCGAATACCCGGAGTGGACCATTCTCTGCAAAGAACTCAAGGAGTATTTCCAGATCCAATGTTACATGCACGAGGCATACCAGAACTCCAGCTTCAACAAGGATTGACTCTGGTCAATGAATTCATTCAGGATTTTGTCCGGTTGGCCAGTGATGCCGAAATCACCAACAAGGAGTCTTCCAGCTTGCTCAAAAAGGTGGTCTCATTCAAAATTTACAACTTCCATGAGATGCACGGGACGAAGCTCGAACTGAAGCAATTCACCGAGCTTACACAAGCATATATCAAACTAGCCTGTAAGTTTGAAAAGGTCGCCACTGAGAGATTGGCCCCTAAGACCTCCACTGGAGCACCTCGGCCATTTGGTGCCTGACTTGGACCACTGCCGACTCTGCCTGGGCCCCGGCCTGCATCCTCCTCTCCCCCATGGCAGGCAAGGCCACAAAGTAGTTTCTACAAAGGTCCGGCCGGATATGCACCACGCAGACAAACTGTCCCTGGACTAGGCAAGCCCATGGAAATCGATGCTGCCTACATTGACAATCGCACATGCTATTCGTGCAAAGAGAAGGGACATATCTCATGCAAATGTCCCAAGAACCCCTACAAGCGCTCCGGCCTGCCAAGGCCACAAGGACAACCGGTGCCCCAAGCCCGGACTACTATGTGGGTACAAGACCACTATGGTCAATGGATAGAGATCCCGGACCAAAGTGGAACAATGGAGCAGAAAGCAGCTCCCTCTGTCTTGTCTGCCATCACAGAGTAATATATGTCCGAAGAAGCAGAAGTGTATTGAAGAGACCAGTTCAAGGCCACAGAGAGGTTGTCAGCAACTGGCAAAAGGTCAAAAAATTAGGTACCTGTGAATTCTTCTGTACCAATTTGTTATTCTCCGGTAGATAAAATTCTAGATCGGTGTCCCTATCTACGGGCATGGCACTTAAAGATGACAATAAACAAGGTGTACTTAATTCCGATTCAAAAGACAAAGAAAAAATTACTGCATGAATAATGCAGTTGTACAGAAATTCTCCAGACTTTGTTACGGCCTGTAGTTCTATTTATAAATCCCCTCCTTCCATTTTCTTCACCGGTTGAACCTCTCAAAATTGTTTTGAAGTTCGGACTACCCTCCGGACTACCAGCAGAGCTTCCGAGATCAGCAAACCAACCCTTGGCTTCACAGAACTGTGCAGAGTTACCCCTATCTCCACAGAGCTGCACAGACTACCCTGTACAGACTCTACAGAGTCCACAGATACACCATACAGAGCTATACTGAGCTGTACAGACTAGACAGGGGTAGATGGTATTCTACAGATCATCCTCTAGATCTTACTAGCTCAATTCAAATCATATCAAAAAGTCAAATGCAATATATTGCTTGTACTACAATACATACAGAGATATACTACCACACTACCAATAGTCTTCAGTCGTCACGACAAAAGCTTTGCTCAACTCCAGAGGAACCCATGTTTAGTTGAACATTATAAGTTTCCTGTAATACCCCTATCCCAGTCTATCTCCATACAAAACACCAATGGCACACAAAACTTCAAAACAGATATCTCATCTTATGTTAATCTCTCCATTTTGATTTGTGATTCTAAAAGCACTTGGCATTATTTCCCCGCAAGGGCCTATGTTACTACTCTTTCTACTAATGCCCTTTTTCTTGGATTTGATTTTCTTTCCCTACATAATCTGTCTATTGATTGGAATGTTCCCTCACTAACCTTTGATAGATGTCCAACCACCTGTGCTCCGAGTCTGATGACTATGCTGGAATATAGAGAGTCTGTGAAGTCCAACCTGAAAGAGTCAGTACTGGCTACACCGCTGGCCCATAGCCTGAAAGACAGTAAGAGACTCGAATAAAGAAAGACCAAAGGACTCAGTACCAGCTAGTCTGGTAGATTCCCACAATATAGAGGTTGTTGATGGTGTAAAAACTAGAAATCTCCAAGTGGATGAAATAAAAGATCTAAAAAACAAGATACCAGAGGAGTTCCATGACTTCCTCAATGTATTTTCGGAGCAGGCCTCATTCTGTATGCCAGCATGAAAGGTCTGGGACAATGCCATGATTGACTTGAAGCTGGACTTCATTCCAAAGAAGGGACATATTATACTGCTATCGGACTTCGAGACTCAGGAAGTCCAGACTTTCCTCAACTTGGAGTTGAAGAAAGGCTATATCTGCCCCTCTAAGTCCCCGCAGACCTCTCTGGTCTTTTTGATTCCTAAGAAGGACGGAAAGAAACAGCTGGTCATGGACTACCAGTATTTAAACGAAGGCACAATAAAAAACAACTATCCATTGCCACTCATTCTGACACTGATCAATCAGCTTAAAGGAGCCAACATGTTCACCATGCTAGACTTGCGGTGGGGATATAACAATGTCCAGATGAAGGCTGGTGATGAATGGAAAGGTGCTTTTGGTACACCGTTCGGAGCTTACAAACTGACGGTCATGTATTTTGGTTACACCAACGGGCCGTCCACATTCCAAGCAATGATGAACAACATATTTCATGACATGCATCGTAATGTAGCAAATATCTCGATGATCTTTGACCGGCGGTCTCTTTCGGGAAGAGCATGCTAAAATTAGTGTTGTAAAGTCTGGTCCGAGTTCGGTCTGGTCTTTTTCAATATTTTGAGGCAATCGGACCAGAACCAGTCTTTTACAATTGGTAAAGGTGTGCAACTGGGACCGAAACCAATGGCAACCGGTCCGGAACATTTGCCGACTTGGTCTGGACCAGTTTCGACCAGTTTTAACTTAGACTAGTCGAAAACCGCCATTAGTCCAGGAGGTCCTTAAACATCTCCAGGAGATTTATTTTGTGAAACCTTCTAAGTGTCATTTCTTTCAAAAAAAGGTGGATTATTTGGGTATTGTTACACTTGGCCCGGGTAGGGTTGGATGTAGACTTGGGAACGAAGGCTAAGATGAAGGATTGGCCGAGTAAGTGTAACGCCTGGCAAAGCCGGAAGACTAAGTATTCTTTCAAGGAGGAACTCACAGGGAGTCGCGTCACTCGAAGACTAAGGGTTAAGACACACCCGAGAGGGCAGGGACTCAGAGGGACTATGAGGCGAGGGACTCGAGGGGATTCGCCGGAGACTTAGTGATATTCCAAGTAGCTCTAGCTTAGAGGTTTACAAAAGACGAGACAGGTCTTTAAGTACTAGGGGATGGAAGGTGGAGGAACCACATGGAAGGGAGGAGTCATCCGCAGTAGAGAATGAGTCAGAAGCTGCGGAGATCTAGACTACACAGTAAGTGATGACTGATGAATGATATCATCATGAGTCAGAAGATAGGGAAGCGTCAGAACAAAGATAGGAAAACATAGGATCAGAGATAGGGAATTGCGGACCGTCAGCGATATAGAAATCGCTGGAAGTCTATGGTACAAGATGAATACAAGTGAAAGCGAAGAGGGAATAGTAACGGAGGAAAAAGAAATACATAGAGTGTTCTCAAGATGATCGTAACACCCAGTGACGACCAGATGTTGTCATCATCCTTACCCCACCACTTATTGACCCATCCCCCAACCTGGGCCCTACTATCCCACTGTCCTCTGACCCCAGCATGCTGAAGTGACCACACAACGTGTACTTCTGCACGTTGTGCAGTCGCTCCTGCATTCGCCGGATGCTATATCTTTTTGTAGTAATGACGTCGCCATTGATACTTCTTTTTTCGAGCATGGATGTCCTGCATTCCATACTTGACAGAACGAGAGCCTGAGTGCATGGCGGTCACTGGCACGACAACCAGCGATCCAAGGTGAGCGCACATTGTTTGTTGCTTTGTGCTCAGGGCACATCCAAGCGTGCGTGTAGCAACCATTGCGCACAGCAATGAGGGCGGCAGCAAAACAAAAACAAAAGCGGCGGTTCTGGTAATGTTTCAGACACTCTGCTGGTTACAAAGGTCTATTGCCAAGAACAGTGCATGATATGTTCAAGCTGGCATTTCATCGAAATTATCATCCACTTCTGACTCGTCACCACTGCCCAAGAGAGGAAGGTCATCATTCTCAATGACATTCAAGCTAGCATCTATATTTATCAAGACAGGGGCAAGCTCAGCGTGCCACTGCAAGTGCTCAAGGAGTTGTAGGTATATGGTCCAGATTGAACCCTGGTGTACTACTGCTGGCGAGCTGAGGAGCGCATAACACTCGTCAATGAGTGCGCTGAGAGGAGCCAGCAGGAGATTGAAAACAGTGTTGTCCGGTTCAATGTACAGTTGACGAACATGATTGATCGCTTCCTGTGTCATTGTAACCTGTGGTTTACTCAGTGAGTAGTAAGTACAATGTGAAGGATGTCTATATGCTACCTTGAAATCCAGAGCACCACTGTAATCGCCAGCAGATGTATGAATCAGCATGGGAGCTCTGTGAGGTCCACAGCCCAGATGTCATTCATGCCTGCAGCCCAAAATCACCAGCGTTGAAGCCATCTAGCCTTCCGCTGCCTTATCAGGTGAGTTTCATAGGTGATGAAGTACGTTTCCACTACGTGTTTGTGAAATCCCAGGTCGTGAGTCCGGAGTCCCCTCCTGAGGCAAGCTGTTCATGATGGAGCATGCAAATGCGAAGCTACCTTGAAACAGACATGTGATGTTCATGGAAAAGAAGACCTATCATATCATGTATCCCGGCATTGGGATATGCCTCACACAACCCAATAATCACCTCATGCATGCTCTCGGAACTTGTGTGACCTTGTTTTCAAGTGTGGAGCACTGGCAATCCTAGTTTCTCCCGAATGTCAATGAACTTGGTTCATCTGTGGATAGAATGTCGAGTTTGTCACTTTTTAGAAATCTAGACATGATTCATTTACCCAAGACTCAACTTGAAGTCTATACTAATTGGTGTTGAAATGCTTCTGCAATTCCACAATCATTTGTTTGTCACTCATGCGTGTTTGCCATAGCCTCCTGATATGGGGTTCAATGGGTTCTAATGGGGCTAGAATGTCAACAGTAAGCATCTGACTTCGTCGCCATCTCTTGCAATAAACATTGATGACTCACGAGTAGGTTTCCACTGGTTTGGCATGGTTGAGTCTGTGATTGCCAGTGATAGCTTGGTTTTCTTGTATCCTCTTGATATTGTCATTTTGATAATTCACACATATTTTTCACATTGTACTACAGAGCTAATCTATATTGCTGATTGAGTGTATGACATCGAGAATGGGTGACTGGGGGTTCGCCGGATGCTATATCCTTTTGTAGTAATAACATGGCTGTTGCCAGAGATACTTCTTTTTTCAAGCACGGACGTCCCGCATTCCATAGTCGAGAGCGGAGTCCGACAATGGCTGCTGCATGCACGCTTGGATGTGTTTGCCCTTCCCATTGCTCGCCCATATGTCTCCCAGGCCATCGTCCTGTCACAGCGATACCCTGCTCTGCCCCCACCACCAGCCAGCCCATCTCACCCCTCAGTCCCACTTTGATACTATGACAGAGACATGTGCTCTTGTTCTGTCGAGAATGCGCAATGGCCGCCACATGCATGCTCGGATACACTCGCCTCCCCATTTCTCATGCATGTGTGTGGCCCTTCGTCCTCTCCTGTCCTTGCCCTTTGTTACGATTCATAGAGGACCCCCCCCCCCCCATTCTTTCTTTTCCATTATTCATCTTGTTACTTCGATGCGACTTCGTTGACTCGTCTTTTCTCTTGTATGATTAGTAGTCCATAGCTTCTCCGGTTTACACGCTGAGGATTACCTACACGTTCCATACCCTTCTACAGGGTTCCATGACACCATATTGACCAACCAATCAGAGGTCGTCCTTTTGTTCACTCCCTTTACTTATTTAAACTTTGTATTGTCGAGATATCCCCTTTTCTTTTAACTTTGACCTCCTCGAGTATCCAACATACGTCGTGGAATATACTTTCGTCTTAAAACCTCTTAGTGTGACCTCGTCCTGCACTTGAGTGGACGCTTCGACTTCCAGTAGTCTCCTCAATAAGACTATCTGAAGTCGTCTTTTCACTTTAGGTACAAAGGCTTCTGATCCCTTGACCCTCAGAGAGCCTCGTCGTCTTGATCTCCTGATCCTCAAGACTTCCCTCGTCTCCCTCGTCCCTCCTTCCTTGTCCTTGTCTGTCTTTGTAACCCCTTCTCTCGAGGATACCCTTGACCTCATCTGGGCCAAGCGTAACACCCTTGCCCTCGCACATGTTGTTGAGTCATGGGCCACAGCAACACCATCCCGCCCCGCCTCCACCACCAGCCTGCCTGCTGCCACCATTGACCTGTGTTGCCACCATGACATTGTATTTATACTTTGTATTTTCTTTTCTTTTGAATTCATGATGCATATGTCATAAATATTTTCACTTGTGTGATCTTATTACTACTTGGAGCACGTGACATCATAAGGAACAGTAATATTTCTATATATGGTCTGACATAGCATGGGTAAATCTCCTATACATCTCCTATCGCTCTGAAACATATCAAAAGCTTTACATTCCAGCTTCCACAGCACTTTAATAGTGCTTCTAAATAGCAGAACATGTATTTACCATGACTTAGAAACTGTTTATGCAGTGTGCCTAGCTTATTCTTCGATTTAGACTGTGAGAACATGAAAACACACTGGCATGAAGCATGGTCACATTGCAGTTGGATTCATGCACGCATGAGTGCACACTTTTGCACCTCATCATTTAACAAACAAAATATACTAGGCATGCCATGTAGATAGGTTTTGAATCATACCTTATAACAAACCTACAATTTAGAATGGCAGCTAAACATTTGTGGAAGCCACAATGTCAATTTTTTGATATGTTTTACAGGTCTCCTAAGTCTTCGGAGATTTTTCTGCGCTTCTGGGTCATATGTGGCAGCCACAAGAGAAAACACTCATCCAACATGCTTATGTAATTAGTGCATGGGAGAAAAATAACATACTATTCAGTCTGCACAGAAAATAAACTAATATATGGAGTTATGTGAGGACGAGCACTGGCATGCACGTACTTGCAAGTGCATCAGAAGAGGACAATGAAGAGAAGTACATACCAGCCTCAGATGGAGAGCCAGGAGGATGCACCGTGACTCGGGTGCCACCCTGCCAGTGAGGACAGGAGGAGACAACGGACTCGGAGGGCACACAAGTGACATGACTCGCGTTGCCGTGAACTTGCAGTCATTTTCAACATCACATTGTGGGCGTCATTGTTGTTGCCATCATGTCAACACCAAAAGGGCCTGTGCACACACATGAGGAATGGGGAGGGCGGTGTGTCCGAGTGTGCATGCAGTGGCCATTGCGCGTTCTCGATAGAACGAGAGCACACAACACTGTATCAAAGCGGGAAGGGGCGAGACGGGCTGGTTGGTGGTGGGGGCAGAGCAGGGTATCAGTGTGATGGAATGACACTGTTTGGTGGTGGGATCGTCTGCAGGTTGCATGTCAAAACTACTAGGGTCGGGGTCAGGATTGAAGAGAACTTCATCGTTGAAAGTGTTGTCGAGGATTTCCTCTGCCTCTGCAAGTGCAGTCTGTGCAGAATTGATGGGTGGAGGGGGAGGCACTGGTTCATTCTTGAGTAGCTGTTGAGCCATTATTTGTTGTCATTTGCGTACACGACCCAGAAAGGTCGCCAACTGGCATGATTTCTTGCCATTGCAAACACGGGGCGGGAATGTGAGATCCTCACCAAATCCTCATGTGGTGGTAGGCAATGTGTCTCGAGTGTCCAATGGCATAGTGTGGTAAGAGGGGAGAGCCTGAAACTGGAAGAGAGCCAGCATTTTGGAAGCCCATCTGGGGAACACACTGCGCATGCATGTGGGGCATCGAGGCACATCAAGAAGGGTGCATGCGCTCCATTAGTACACATTTGATGTGCTGTGCCGAAGATTCGGGACGGCTGCAAAGTCACATGGGATAATATCGGGGGATGCCAGATGGATGGAAGGGCCTCACAGGTTAATTTCCATGCAACAAGGAAGGGTACCTCTCGGGTACTTATTGCCACCGAGAAGTAGTACCTGAGGTGGCCCTTGTTACGATCTCTTCATTTTTCGCTCTTTACTTTCTACTTCTCGAAGTCACGTGACCTGCTTAGTCAGCATCACGTGACCACTTTTATACTTTACCTTTCGTCTTTTACTTTTTACTTTTCGACATCACGTGACCTGCACAGCCACTGATCACGTGACTTATCTTGGTAGCACCCATTGAACACTTACTATAATAGTTAGCACAGCTTATCCAGACCAGCCCTAAGCTGGTCTGTGCGCATGTACCAGTAGTATAAATACTTGAATGCAGCAACCGAACAAGCCAGTCTTGTTCTGGTTGGATTCCCTCTAACCTACACAGTCCCCCTCCCTTAGTCCTTGTCCCCTTGTTGAGGTGCCATAGTCCTTTTTGGATAGAGGTTGCCTTCATAAGAACAAGACTATCTTCACTATCTCACCTCACCCGTCACCGGTACACGTGGCAAACACTTCTCGTCTAAACCGCTTCGTCATTGTCGGATCCCAGACATAAGGGAGACCCCTCACATCAGAGGATAAAGAGAACCCTTGACCAGGTTACCGTCCAGGGGATTACGAACCCTTGATCTACAAATTGTATCGCGGGTCCGTACAACCCACAAAGAAGTTCGCTTTGCTAGCGCTTTGACCTCATTCGAGAGGACACGGCTTTTACAGATCGAGTGACGCGACTCTTAGTGAGATCCTCCTTGTTATATGATCGGTACCCTCATCCTTTGCCTCGGTACCTTTACCTTCCTCTATTGCTTCACCATCCTCGCCTTCCTCTTCTATCACCTATCGAATCAAGAAGAAGGATACCACCTCGAATTGACCCTTGCCGGAAAAGAATTCAAACTCAGCTTCCTCTCACCCGATTACCACCGCCCCACCGAGCCTGACCCGTGGGAAGTCAAAACCTTAAAAACAGACAACGGAGAGTGGGAAGAAGAACCCGAAAATTTCTACACCGCGAACACTTGGACTCCCCAGCTCTCCCAAGCCGGACTCGCGTTACTCCAAGAAATCAATGAGGAAGTTTCCGCCAATTTTACCGACGAACAGGTCATCGCTGCGTGGCCTGTCTAGATCCGTGCCCACCATTTTTTCCCTCGAAACCCAGACCCTCGCTGTGCGAGAATACTCCCCGGTCCCACGTCTTCCCATCAAAGAAGAAGACCCAAACGATTACGACACCACTGGTTACGGATACGAATTAGAGTTCATAGGCGAGTGGCCTCTGGAATTAAAACACGACTGCCTTAGCGCCCTTGTTGGAGAACTCGACATCCAAGCAGTCGAAGTAGACCCCTTCTGGAATTACGTTGGACACGTAGAATACGAAATCTTTTACAACGATGGCGGACCAAGGAATCCCGACCTACCAAGAAGAAATCGACGAACTCCGAGCCCAGCTCACTCAGCTCACCGCCACCCTAGCCGCGGTCACTCAGAATGCCATCGCGGCAACCCAAACAGCGGCAGCTGCCGAAATCCGCGCCGCAGCTGCCGAGACCGCAGCCCAAGGCCGAGCACCGCCAAAAGTCTCCAAACGCGTAGACGTCGTGCCCGACCCCGGAAGCTTTGATGGATCCTACAAACGCTTCGACGAATGGTGGTGTAAAATGAGCACATATCTTGCATGTAACGACGACTGCTTCCCGACTACAAAAGAATCCACCTTGGCGGTTCTCACTCGAATCGGGTCCACCAAAGAAAAAGATACCAATGGAGCAGGAGCTTGGGCACGTAATGAAATCAAAAAGTACAGTCAGGGACGACGTTTTCCGTCAGCAGAAGCATTAGAAGAACAACTCTGCTCGCGTTTCCAAATCGGGAACGAGAAAGACATCGCTACGCGGAAGTTAATGGCCAAGAAGCAAGGAAAGGATGAGCAGACTCAAGTCTTCTTAACCTATTGGCTAGGACTTTACGACCAAGCACAATGCAACGACATCATGGGAGTAGCCTTGCTAGAACAAAACATACGGCAGGATATTATCAAAGCCATCTTCCTCGCCGATGAACGACAAGAGCTCGTAACCGATTACGTAGATGTCATACAAAAATACGCCAACGCTATCGAAGCATTCGAATCCAAAAACCCCCGAAATCACGGGTCGTCTAGCCGTCGAGATCCCAATGCCATGGATATCGACGCCACAGTAACTACTAGTACCGACATTCGTAAAACGTCTCTGGGATGTTACAACTGTGGAGAAGATGGACATCGGGCCAAGGAATGCAAAAAGGCGTCAACGCGTTGTCGTGAATGTGGATTCTCAAGAGGTGGACATAGAAAGGAATGTTCACGATACAAACCAAGAAACGTGCGGGTGGCAGAGGGAACTGCATTAACAAACCAATCAGCCCCATGAACGCCCAATTGGGAAAAAGCTATACAAGGAATGGACTTAGAGGCCGCACAAGCCTATTTTCGTGATCTCGATGTGACTCAGGGAAAAGAGTAAGGGAGGCCGTATCGGGTACGACCCCTCCCCCTCATAAAAAACAAAAAAATAGTTTACTTTCGGACTACCGTACTCGACGCCTATATAGTGCTAGTACACACTCTGTTTCTTCTTTTTCTTCGTGTAATCGTTTTAGTGTATTAGATAGTGACGTTTCTCTTGATTCTCTGTCATCTCGAAGTAGTATCCTACCAGACGACACAACTGAAGCCGCGATCTCGAAAGAGCATGCTCCCCGGGAAGGGAGGCTTAATTCGGCTTATAAAGAAAATAAAAATAGTTCCCCCCCTCAGATCCTGACTGAGCGGAAAGTCCGCACTATACGCCCACTCAGGGAACTAGTCCTAAAAATAGACATAATTACAAAAAACAAAAACATCGAAGTAGCAGCACTTTTAGATAGCGGAGCGAATGGAGTATTTATAGACACCAAATGGGCCAAAGCCCAACGCATACCCCTGAAACCACTCGAACTCGTAGTACCTGTTTACAACGTGGACGGCACCATCAACTCGGCAGGAGGCATAGCCTATACCACCGACCTGATCATAGATTTTCAAGGACACCGCGAGAAAATCACAGCCGATGTGACGGATCTAGGACGAAATCAAATGATCTTAGGTTACACCTGGCTGCGCGAACACAATCCCTTGATCGATTGGGTACAGGGAACGGTTCGGCTAAATCAATGTCCGACCTCTTGCCGAGCGCTGAACGCCGTATACGAATCCCGATTAGACGAATCGGACATCAATCACTCTTATCGAGTTCAGGGACTAGGAAAAGAACCTTCGGATGGAATAGAACCCGAAGAAGCCTTCAAATTGGTGCCTGAGGCATATCACGAATATCTAGATGTCTTCTCGAAGAAGGCTAGCGAACGCATGCCTGAAAAGAAAACATGGGATCATGTGGTCGATCTAAAACCGGATTTCAAACCGAAAAAGGGTAGATTAATTCCCCTCAACCCTGTGGAGCAGGATGAAGTCAAAGCCTTTGTAGAAGACCAATTGAGCAAAGGATATATTCGTCCTTCGAAGTCCCCTCAAACTTCGCCGGTGTTCTTTATTCCCAAAAAGGATGGTAAAAAGCGAATGGTAATGGACTATAGGTACCTAAACGAGGGCACTGTGAAAAACAACTACCCCCTACCCCTCATTGGCTCGATCGTCGATAAATTAAAAGGAAGCAAGATCTTCACCAAGATGGACCTACGTTGGGGATACAACAACGTAAGAATCAAGGAAGGGGACGAATGGAAAGGAGCCTTCGTCTGCCACCTTGGATCTTATGAACCCACCGTAATGTACTTCGGGATGTGCAATTCCCCGGCCACATTCCAGAACATGATGAACGACATCTTCGCGGATATGGACGACATAGTAATCATTTATATCGACGATCTGTTGATTTTCACGAACAAAGATATGCGACACCATCAGGAAATGGTAAAAAAAGTCCTAGAAAGATTAAGGAAAAACGACTTGTTCGTCAAGCCCGAAAAGTGCTTCTTTGGAGTACAAAAGGTCGACATGCTAGGAATGGACGTCTCCTGTGATGGAATCTCAATGAATGCTGCAAAACTCGACGGAATTGCGAAGTGGCCAGTCCCCACTAACGTAAAAGCCGTACGAAGCTTCTTGGGATTAGCGAACTTCTATCGCCGTTTCATCACCAACTATAGCCAAGAAGCGAGACCCTTGCACGACCTAACTAAGAAAGATCAACCATGGAAATGGGAGAAGACTCAACAACACGCGTTTGATACGCTCAAAACTAGGTTTACCACCACGCCTGTATTGGCATACCCGGATGACACGACCCCCTATCGTGTCGAATGCGACGCTTCGGACTTCGCTACAGGAGCGGTGCTCTCTTCCCTGACAAATGATAAATGGCATCCCATCGCTTTCATGTCCCATTCCATGACCCCTGAACAGCGGAATTATCCCATCGCTGATAAGGAAATGTTGGCGATCATTCTGGCATTAGAACAATGGAGGCATTATTTAGAAGGAGCTAGGCACAATTTCGAAATCTGGACGGATCACAAAAACCTCCAATACTTTATGAAGAGTCAGGATTTGAATCGGCGACAAGCTAGATGGGCACAGTATCTATCCCGATTCGACTACACTCTCGTAAACAAACCTGGTACCTCAATGGGAAAAGCCGACGCCCTTTCCAGAAGGGAAGATCACATGGTCGGCATTGAAGAAGACAACAAACAAATGACCTTCATACCGGAGTCTTGAATACGCTCAATCGAAGAAATCACCCTCTTTGACAAAATAAAAACCGCGCACTCTGGATGCACATCTCCAGACGGGTCGATCCTCCGTGAAGGATTATATTATTATAGCGATAATCTGTGGGTACCAAAGGAACTCCGACGTGACGTGATGACGCAATTCCACGATCACCCAATCTTCGGCCATAAAGGTGCTGAAAAGACGCACGATTTCCTCACAAGATACTACTCTTGGCCTGGCGCTAAGAAGGACATACAAGAATACTGCAAAGCTTGTGAGCGCTGTGCGCGCATGAAACCAACCAATCTTCCGCCAGCCGGAAAACTTCAACCCTGAGAGGTTCCTGAAGGACCCTGGAAGAACGTGTCTGCCGACTTCATCACTGGCTTTCCCATGTCACACGGTTTTGACAGCGTGTTAGTAGTGGTAGATCGCTTCTCCAAAGAAGTCGCGTTCATACCAACCATGAAAACTGTTACGTCCAAAGGAACTGCGGAGCTCTATAGAGATTACGTGTGGAAGCATCATGGACTTCCCGATTCCCTCGTTTCCGATCGTGGACCCCAGTTTGCTAGCCAAATGATGGTGGATCTGCTCAAATTGCTAAAAATAGAAAAGAAAATGTCCACGGCCTATCACCCCCAAACCGATGGACAGACGGAACGCGTTAATCACGAACTCAATCAATACCTCCGCCTCTTCTCTGCCGAAAAACAGGATAAATGGGTTGAATGGCTTGCCATCACTCAGTTCAATTTTAATAACACTCGCTCGTCCGCAACTGGCTTCACCCCTTTCCAGTTGAACAAAACCTTCGCCCCGCGTCTCGGTTTCGAACCGACATCGGTAAAAGCTCCGGCCGCCAAGGAGTTTGCCGATGACATGAAAGCTAATCTCGAGAAAGCTAAAAACGCGCTTCAACGGACACGAGAATGAATGAAACTGCAGGCAGATAAACACCGATCCGACACACCAGACTACAAAATCGGAGATCTCGTTTGGCTTAGCACCGAACACCTCGCTCTTGACGAGCGCCCATCACGTAAATTGACGGAACGCTGGATCGGACCTTATCAGATCATTGAAATACACAACAATAGCATGGGATTACTTTTCCCAAAATCCGTGAAAGCTCGCCACATAGTCAATGTCTCGCGGGTAAAACCTTATATTGAGCCATTACCGGGTCAACCAGTCGTCCGCCCCGGACCGGTGCTTGTCAACGATGAGGGCGCCAAAGAATTCGAAGTCGAGTATATTGTGGATTCTCGCCCTATTGGTCGCGGATTCCAGTACTTGGTGCACTGGAAGGGTTATGACGAAGCAGACCGAACTTGGGAGCCCGCCTCCGGTCTAAAGAAAGCCCAGTCCGCCATCAACAACTTCCATCGACGAAAACCCTCGGCCCCTAGACGTTTAAAAATGAATCGCGCACTCTTTGACAGTCTTTTTTCCACTCCTATCATTAATTTCACTTCCGGTTCTACCTCCGCTTGATCTGGAATCTCAAGCTTAGTAGGGGGGTAATGTTACAATCTCTTCATTTTTCGCTCTTTACTTTCTACTTCTTGAAGTCACGTGACCTGCTTAGTCAGCATCACGTGACCACTTTTATACTTTACCTTTCGTCTTTTACTTTTCACTTTTCGACATCATGTGACCTGCACAGCCACTGATCACGTGACTTATCTTGGTAGCACCCATTGAACACTTACTATAATAGTTAGCACAGCTTATCCAGACCAGCCCTAAGCTGGTCTGTGCGCATGTACCAGTAGTATAAATACTTGAATGCAGCAACCGAACAAGCCAGTCTTGTTCTGGTTGGATTCCCTCTAACCTACACAGTCCCCCTCCCTTAGTCCTTGTCCCCTTGTTGAGGTGCCATAGTCCTTTTTGGATAGAGGTTGCCTTCAGCCCTGGAAGACCCACTCCATCAGGCAATTAACATGTTACTTATGGCTACTTATGGCATAATAAGTAGCCATAAGTGAATCACATGGCAAGTAAAAATCTACTTATATAAGTAGGGTCCACTCCTGGATCCTACTTGCTCGACACTTATCCACTGACTTATGCCGGACTTGCACAAGCTGTAAAAAAGCACATTCCATCTGATCTGTTCACGCCAGCAATTAATTACCCAACCAAAAATATCAATTCAAACTAATACTAATTGGTACAACATGGTAACTAATTACATAATTAAGGCTGCCACGAGGTAAATAAATAAATGAGCTAGTCAGAGTCTGTGACACACAAGAGGAGATGCACGCACAAACGATACAAGCCCCCAGTGGAGCATGCGAAGAATGTGTGCCAGGGAGAGCGAGAACCACATACAGTCAACTCCCTCATAACCCATACCTGTCAGGACAGCTCAAAATGTATGGGTTATTGGAGAGACCATAGGGTGTCAAAAAGCAATTCAGGAATCCAAAAACCTATGGCTTATGAGGGAGTATGGGTTATCCCTGGTATGGGTTATGAGGGAGTCGACTGTACCTGTTGTCAGGCACCCATTGAGCAAAAAAAAAAAAGGAAAGTTATGCTAGATGCACCTGAGTCTCATCGTCCAACAGCGATATGCATAGTGCCCATCCACACTTTGCTCCCTCGCCCTCACTGATCTGTCATCAACACAAAAGACAAGAAAAAGAATGTAAGTAGACAAAAAAACATCGACACCTCAGCAAATTGAATCACACCATTCAAGCCGATGATGAGTTCTGGATGAGGAGATGATCGTGAGTTACGGAGTGGGGTAGAACATCCTCACTTGACGAGCGACAAGTTGGCTGTTGGTGATGGTGGTCAAAGCTGAAGTGGAAGGCGAAGCAAAAGTCAACATTCAAGACAAATTTAAACAACGCGCATCATCACGTGTAATGATCATGTGTGTTTGCAGCATCTCAAAATTGCTAAGTCCAGTCCTTTTATCTCTTTACATTTCATGCTGTTTATGCCCACCGGCTCGCCCTCGCTTCTATGTCAATAAATTCGCCGATCACGAAACTGCACGAGGACTGATGACATCAAGTCATGCAAGTTCAATCTGCCTGGGGCGACCTCGATGCGGGGAACTTCTTCAATGGAGCTTGCTCGAGTGCATGTTGGACAATAACCATTTGGAACTGGTACGTGGCAACATGTCAGCGCCTCTGAGCGTTTGTAGATAATTTCATGTAGCCTTTTACCCGTACCGTTTCAACCATTCCGAGTTGTGCATCGACGACGACACGTGCTGACAAACGACACAAAGGCACCACCACCACCAACGATGCGACGTGGCACCACGACACGTCAACTGACGCAATGGCATGCCATGACGCAACGACGACGATGACACACGGCGACACGACGCAACAACAACGATGACACACGGCGACACGACGACGTCGCAGCCACCACGACACGATGACGACGACCACCCTCATTCTCTCCCTCTCCCTTGCCCACACGGAACCGCGGCCGAAGAACGACAACGACGCCATCATGCTGTGTCAACCGGCATGGCGCGACAACAACTCCCGCCCTCTTCCTCATCCCGTCCCCTCAACCTCCACCACGTCCTCATCTCCATCCCCATCTGACAACGACAACGACCCACGATGACATGCATCGATGAACAAACCCCGTCCACGGTGCAGGGCTGCAACGGTGATGATTAGTGTTTGAAAGTCCGGTTTAGTCCGGTCTTTTTCCTTTTTGGGAAAAGACCGGACTGCAACCGGTCCTAGTCTCTAGACATTTACACAAAGACCGGACTGGACCTACAAAAACCGGTTGCCAACGGTCTTTTTGTCAGTCGCGACCGATCCGGGTCGGTTTCCTCAAGACCGGTTGTGAACCGACATGGGACTGACAGCGACCGACTCGCTGACTCGACGCTGAGGCAACACGGCCTCCACATCCAAGTCAACATGCAGCACCAACGTGTTATATATTATATAAATTAAAGTAGAGACGTTGTATTCTACACTCTACTTTTCACGGCCCTCTTTTTACTACATCTCGCCCAGTCATGCCTCTCGAAAGTCGGAAGTCAGGCCGGCAGCGTGTGCTCACTGAGAAGGCTCGAGACAAGCAGCCCCATGCATCCAGGGAGAAAAAAGGAAAGAAACGAAAGGCTGCATCGAGCAGCAATGAGTCGAAGTCAACAGGTAGTGATAGTGAAGCTGTACTTACCTCGAGAAAGCGCCCGCGCAAGCGGCGCCGTGACAAAGGTCCTCCCGACACGATCAACCTTGACGACAGCAGTGAGGAGGAGGTCGAAGAGATATTTGATGGGACTCGGGGCGACACAGACTTTGACCAAGTTGGTGACTCGGAGGTCCCTGCCTCTGAAGCTGATCTGGTAGGTGTGACTTGATAACGAACACTAAATAGAATGTTAGCTTATTCTCTCGACAGGGATTGACAACGGGGTTAGAAGATATGGCAATCACCAACCCGGCAGAGAAGATACCGAAGCAGCGAAACACGGCTGACCTACTCACCGTGTTCTCCGATCGTGTCAATGTTCGGTTCGTGAAGTCGGATGGTTCGGTTGAGTTAATTTCAGGTCGCTGGTGCACGGTGTGCAAGTAAGAAATATTGTTTGTGATATGTATGAGACTGCGTGACTCACCGGGATCCAATGTGCAGGATTGACGAGAAATTTCTTGCGACAAAGGGAAAGCGGAAAGCGTTTCATGTTGGGAGTAACTCGTCGTGTCGCCAACACATTCGGCTTCACTACGAGGTATATCAGGAGCGGTGCGTGGAGAGAGGGATTGCCGAAAACCATCACGCAATTCCACGAGAGGTACTGCGGAAGCGACAAGAGAAGTTGAAACAGGGTGGGCAAAAAAAGAGCGCGCAGATGACTCTTGATGCACACGTTTCGGGACCGGGTCGTTCGTTTTCGAGGGAGGCCGTGCTGAAGGCTGTGGCAGAGTTTATCGTATGCGATGATCAGGTATGGATTTGTTATACTACTACTTACTACGACGTGAACTGATTTTAGCTGGTAACCAAGTCACTTATGGTGGCTGACAAGGCCACGTTTCGAAACTGCTTGGTGGCTATGCGTCCCGCGGCAACCAAACTCGACCTCCCGTCAACACACGATGTCAAATTGTACGTCGCCAATGCTTTCACCAAGTTCTTCCAACAGCTGGGTCCTGAACTCCGGGTAATTCTTTTTTTTTCTTCGAACCACAATATATCTAATCAACTCTACTAGTCTCAAGCTACTGGGCGTGTCTCGCTCACGCTGGACCTTTGGTCTGTCGAGCAGACGAAGGCATCATTCCTAGGAATCACGGCACATCGAATCCGTGTCGACGAAATCACTGCCAAGTGGGACTTACGAAGCACTGTGATCGCTTTCCGCAACATCTCTGGTGCACACAGCGGAGAGAATCTCGGTCGCCACGTAGCTGTTCTCGCCGAGCGTGCAGGTCTTATATCTGCTAGCGGCACAAAGGTACGTCGTCATCTCCATCTCCTGTGACACCAGCTCATCGATATTCCAAGCTATTTTGTATTACAGCTGACAATGCAAGTAATAACGACACGATGTGCGACCAACTCGAATCAATTCTCGGCAAGCGGAACATTTACTCGTTCGACCCGTTCCAACACCGTCTCCCTTGCCTCGCCCACGTCATCAACTTGGCAATTACCGAGCTCATGTCCGTTATCACGAAGATCACGGTCGTTGAGACCACAACGTCCATTTGGGAGTATGATCCCTCGCAGCTCGACAGCCGCATGGTCGGAGACTCACTGGATGTAGTCGCAACCATACGCACGCTTGCAATCAAGGTAATTAACCTTCTAACCGTGGCTCACCGTGACTCACCGTGACTCACAGATCCAATGCTCTGGTCAGCGTATCGAATACTTCAACTCCTTGCAGGTCAGCTGTGGCATTGATCCGCCCCTCTCGATCCCCCTCCATAGCAATGTCCGTTGGGGAACTGCTGTGCGCATGCTTGCTCGTTCCTATCACCTTCGTCAGGTACGTCGTGCCACTATCAGTCACACCGTTTCTCTTTTCACTAACACTTTACGTTCCAGCCTATCACTCTCTTCATTGCCTCCGCCGATGAACTATTCGGACCAATTACAACAATCCGTCGAAAGGGCCACGCCACCAAGCATGTCCCATGGACTGCATTCACTCTCAGGCCGAGTGACTGGGAGCGTGTGAACGATACGTGCTCGGTCATCATGGTATGTAACCTTACTCGACTATGTGCCTACACTAACCGTATCAAAGGACGCGGATAATATCCAACAATCTTTCTCGAGTGAGCTACATCCGACACTGTGGCGTGCAATCCCGGCCCTCGAAGAGCTTCTGACGGCGTGGGAAGCGAAGAAAGAACTCCCCAAGTACACTCAGTTCAACCGTGCAATCGAAGCGGCGATATTGAAGATTAAAAAATATTACAACAAGCTTGATGACAAGCCGGTGTTTGTCTTGGCTCTGGGTACGTTTACTCTCGTTCTATTCCCTGTTTCGATTCACGCCGGTGCTCACAATTCACAGTTCTTCACCCGTACTACAAATTAGAATACATCAAGATGGCGTGGGGCGGACTAGAAGAACAGGAGAAAGAGCGTGCCGATGGGAACCCGCATGCCAAGAATTGGTACGACGAGGCGCTGAAGATCGTCGAGAACACGATGCGGGAGTATGCACGAGACCACGCTCGTGATCCGACCATCTCCAAGTCCACGCGATCTACCCATCAAACCACTAACATGCCGGGCCCCCCCGAAACGCTCGAGTCTGAATACGACCGGCATCGACGCGAGCTTCTGGAACAGGCAACCCGCAACAATGAGTCCATGTTGGGGTGGGCAGCTGAGCTCCGGCGGTATCTCACCGTTATCGAGCAGAACGTTTCAAAGGACATGGATGTCGTCGCGTGGTGGCAGGTAAGTATGACATCGAGGATTTATTTGACAGTCAGTGATATATTTTTGTAGAAACATGCATCTATCTACCCGGTCCTTGCTTTGATTGCAAGAGATGTCTGCGCAATCCCAGCATCGTCTGTACCGTGTGAACGGGTCTTTTCGGCTGGCGGGGAGATTGCAACAGATCGGCGATCTCGCTTGGGATCTGATTGCTTCGAGCAGCTGCAAATCATGAAGCACGTGTGGCGGGGTGATATCATCAACCAAGCTACAACAAACTCGCGGGAATGTGAGCAGGTTTACCTCGAAGACTTTTCGGAGCTTTGTGAGATGGATGAGGAGTTCGTGACAGTACATCCTGGGGTTTTAGATGTCGAAGTAGTAGCATAGTTGTAGTCTGTTCGTGCTTGAGCCTCATGTATGAAGTAGTTTATGTCGTTTGACCTACCATATCATATGGCAACCGGTCTTCGAAAGACCGGTTGTGACCGGTCTTTTCACGGTCTTGGATTTTGCAGCAATGCCTGCAACCGAGACCGAAATTAATTGAACCACAGGCAACTGCAACCGAAGTTCGGTTGCCAATAGAATAAAGTTCGGTTCAGTTGCGGTCTTTTTTCGGTCCGGCAACTGGACTTTCAAACACTAGTGATGATGAGATGATGGTGAGTACCCGCGTCCTCGTCCTCGTCCTCATCCTCCGAGTCACCACTATCACCAAACGACGCGACGTGGCGCCATGACATGTCGACTGACACGACGGCATGCCACGTCGCGACGAAGACGATGGACGAAGGCGACTGCGTCACGGCACGGTGCAACGACGACGACACATCCTGACAAACGACACAAGGGCACCACCACCACCACTACCACCATAATGACAATAAGCGACGACACGCAACAACCGCCCTCGCTCTCTCCCTCTCCCTTGCCCACATGGAACCGACCACAATGTAATGGCTTGCCACCAACCACCACTGTGAATGACGATGATGATGACACGTCATCGCGGCGTGCTGGTGCCACCACGACACGATGACATGACGACGACGACGATGCCCTCGCTCTCTTGCTCTCCCATGCCCATAACTGGCACGGAACCGACTACAGCGGTCAACAGTTGTGACCGACGACCGTGAACGACGCAACGACGATGCGTCCAACGCGTCAACAGGCCTCACGAGTCACGGTGACAGTGACGGGGACAACAACTTGTGCAACGGGACACGACAACGACCACGAACGACGTGACGTGGCACGTGACTGCAATGCATCAACTGATGTGAAGCACACGACGGCGAATCACCGGAGATGTTGTCGTTGTTGTGGTGGCAAGTAGCACGGTACGTCGAGGCGTCCAACGATGGGGTGTCATCGCTGCTGTTGCTGTTCCGAATTTGCGGGCGTCAATGCGCTTGTTGCCGGCACTGGACATGAACACGTTCAAGGATGAGTGCAGGAAGCGGTTCGTGGGCTCCGAGCGGCGAGCGTTGGCGCAAATATTGAGTCTTGATCTGGTGAGTTGCTGGCATGCGTGTCATGTTGTCGAGTGGGACTCAATGTTGATCCCATCATGCTAAAGGAGTTTGAGGCGAGGAAATGATTCGCAAGGACTTTGTCGGTCCTGGCCCTTACCCCACTTACATACACCATCGACCAAGAAGTCAACGCCTCCACCCACTACCACGTTCGCAACTACAATCGGGCACCAGTTTGTCACCCTCATATGGGTAGTGTTACCCATCGCCGCAAACATGTTCCCCGTCCGCACGTCGACTATGATGCAACTGGACGACGACGATGCAACTTGGACAACACCATAACACCGCCCTCATTGCCACGGCCCACGGGGGTATCACAGCAGGTTTGGGTTGCCGTTGGTATGGGTACCGCTGCGTGTCCTTTACACAAAAAATGGTATTCCTAATATGTACTTGTAGCTTACTTGTACTCAACTTGTTACGGACTTGCCACTGGCAATGACTTTCTTGGCAGCCTGCGTTGAGAGTGTTGGTTACACTTACGCTTACGTTGAAATAGAGCTTATATTGACTTATGGCTCGGCAAGCAACAAAAGCTCCGATAAGGAGACAAAAAGTGGTAAGTATGATCTAAGTGACAATAAGTGACCCGTTAATTGCCTGATCTGAGTCTGTCAGGGCCTCGCAAACGACAACCCGAAAAGGATCGTAATGAAAGCAAATAAAGTCGAATACTGAAACTAAGGAATACAGCGGGGGCTGGTCCTCTACTTATATGCTACAACGAGACAAAACTGAGATGAGCTCGAGACACGAGGGATTGTCTACCAGGAAACAAGACCACGACAGACAAAAGGCGAGACTGAACAAGGCGCAGATGTGGCGCAGGTGACTCGAGCAGACAAGACTCTTCAGACCCTTTCAAGTTGGACTCTCGGCAGGGAAGCATTCTGACTGATCCTGACACACTCCAGTGCTAAAACATGTATTGAGAGTTCACAATAGCGCTGTATATTAATTAGAGCTCAAATCGGAACGTTCCAGTCTCGTGCCAGCAGGGATAACTGATTTCTAATGTCCAATTAATGATCGTGATGCACAGCCTGAGAAGGAACCGAGAAGCTGTGAACCTGTGGGGGCGGCCTGCGGAGGAACACATGTCCTGCTTCCTGGGCAGTTTTTTGCGTCTTGAAATCGTCTTATCACTTTGTGTGGAGCGCGGCGAGTAAGTTGGATTGCATATATATTATCATAGTATGCACCCGAGGACCGGGCCACCAACAACTTGAAGCCATTCAGGTACTAGTGACTGAGTGAAGCTCTGAGAGCCCCGTGCCTACCTCGCATTCAGATCTTGACGTCGTCACGGTGGTATTGTACTAATCTCTCCATCCTTGACGATGAGAACAGCACAGCAGGGCCTGCAGGGTTGGGTATGTCCATAGGCTCATTTTGATAGAAGGACTATTTCAATGCACCGGGATCTTTATCTTTATAGGGAGAGGTAGAAGTCCGAGGGCCATGGTCAACGAATCGTTCGAGTTAATTATAGGGATTATAGATACTGCGTGCATGTTATGGCGACCGGCACCTACGACCCCAGAGATGGGACTGTACCAGGCTATTACTACCAGCCCAGCCCATGGACTACAAGCAGATACAGACATGATCCATTGAATCGTGGTTAACACCTCTTCTGACAGGATGAATCAACGATGACACTTAGATTGATCTCTGTAACGTCAGAATTCAGAGTCTTTGGATGTCGCTCCGTGTGCTACGAGGAGAGGATGGCAGTGAGAGAGGATGGCAGTGAGCTGAGAGTGGGTGGGCGGAGCGCAAAGCGCTCTCCAGCCCGGGATGGGAGCCCGAGTTGCCGGGTATGGTGAGCTGCGAGGGTGGGTGGGAACACCTCGCAGGTGCGTGTACCCGAAAGTCGGGATCACGCGCTCCAGACCCCAGGGGGGTGAGCTGCGAGGAGCCGGAATGGAAAATGGAGGCAGGGTGTGGTGGGTGGGTGTGCTGAAACGGGCTTGGACAAGCACTGCAAGGCGGATGAGTGACGTGGTGGAGGCGAGAGAGGAAGCGCCGAAGCGGTGCCTCTCGCTTGCGTCGCTTGTCCGAAGACCTTGCACTGTGGCTTCACTCGTGCCTCACTGCACCACAGTTCGACTCACCTTACCATACCAATTTTGGATCAGAATGTGAAGGACGACCCCGATATCTCGATCATGGCAGATCGCGAATTGAACCCATGCTGTCCGTGGAGTCGCAACGAACTTGTGCAGGGTCAGCTTCGTTGTCATCATATCTCCATCACAATTGCCTTGTTGTTTTGTTCTCCGCAAGCAGGTTCACATGGTGGAGCCTTTGAGGCAGCCAACATAGAAAACCCGAAAGAGATATGAGCCAACCACTTTGTGGCGGGCAATATTAGGAACATTAGCACCACTTGTGATCTCTTCTTTTGGCCACTAGTCTTCCAGTCGATAAGTCACAGGGATGGACCTGTAGGAGAAGACGGGGCTTGGGCGGTCACGTTTTATATATACCATCGGCTGCTGTTGCTCAAGTCTCTTCGGATGCTTGTGCATATTGAATATTAAGGTGTTCGCGAAGAGCCAAACTCCGATGCGAGCGCACTGAATACGCCGTGTACGGGATGCATCAATAATGGGGCGGGTTGACCAGCGGGACTTGTACGGCAAACCTTGTGCGTATGAGGAAAAGAACACAATGACTGGAATGTGCGTCTGATGGTCCGACATCAGTGGGCCAGAAGGTAGTCCTGACCTGTCCTGACGTGCCATCTGGACAACGAGCACAAAAGTGCTGTTTTGGAACAGCCAGGACACTTTGACAACTTACATACACACTAACATAATTCCCTATTTTGTACAAATGGTTTCGTGGTAGAATATCTAATACATATTTTCAAAGGTTATCATGTATTCACGAATTAAAAAATGTCGTGATGGTATCTTCCCTTACTAATCGAACATTACTTTATCTTATCATAATCGATTATCTTATCCGAGTCACGAGCTATCATTCACAGGCTCACAGCGATCAAGAAAATACGACAGATACAAGAATCATGATACATAGTACTATTGAGCGGCGCAGCCGCGCAAGTGGGGGAAATGGAAATGATGGGTCACGTTCATGTTCTACATGTATTCCGAGTCGAAGGGAAGACTGGGAGAACCTCCAACCGTTAAGTGATCGTACTCGCCAGTATTGTACCTAAATTGAGAGGCCGAGCCTGAGGGACCGGGCTCGACTTCGGTGAATTCAAGTTGGAAGCGAGGGGGTGATGGGAGACATGGGAAAGACGAAGACGCTGTTGCTTGCATGGACACCGGGAGGGCTGTGAGACATGGGAAAGACGAAGACGCTGTTGCTTGCGTGGACACCGGGAGGGCCACAGCAGCGACCTTTCGTGGGGAGCCGGGTCCAACGGCCGAGAGCTCCATCCTGTAATAGGAGTATCAAGATTAATCCAGGGATCACGCGGCCAGATAAATATAGTACTTACAATCCTTGGGTATGTAACCACTGCAAGCGTTCACGGAACGGTGGTCCAAGATCTTCATCCTGGAGAGCGATCACCATACCATCGTGGTAAGTGTCGTAATATGGCCCAAACTGGGCCCCTTGAAATTGGAGGGTATTGCCACGGTTGGATGTTTGCCCCGTGGCCTCACGGCGAAATGCGCAAAGGAGCTAGTAGTAAAGAACTGGGAGTCAGTGACGAAATTTTACACGAAAGTTCGGAACAACCAACCGCAGCGGCAGATAATGCGTACATGGGTAGTGGAGTCGTTTTGTAATTCATCTTGAAGAACCGCATTGGTGATACCTTCTGTGTGTACCAGAACTTCCTGTGGAATTCTTCAAAAATCTCATTTCCAAAGCACCAAATGACTTCTCCCTGAAACCGTTGGGTGTCAGCATGTAAGCTCCTGGCGTTTCATTACTCACATTTGCGCCATGTTGGTGAAGGAAAAACTGGCTGAGGTTAGTTTGGTCTGTAATGGACGCGATCCGGTTTTCCTTCCATGCAAGCAGGGCCTGCGGATCACCTTGGATCAAAGGATCGGGACAGTAGAGATACTTGTCCGCGTAAATCTCCGCAGTCTTGGCAAGTTTTGATCTAACATTTTTCAACTCCTTTCCCACCTGTGAGGTCATCATAAATAAAAGTGATGTGTTAGTATTTGTTTGCAGACTTGGGACTTACCAGGAATGCAAGCCTTGAGTTGCACTCGAAAGCTGAAAAATTGGTGAGATTGAACGATACGGACAGGTTGTGACTCGTGATGAGAAAGAAAATACTTACACCGACCGAGTTTGTTACAGGCGGTGTAAAAGTTTTCACTGAAGTTGGCCTTGAGTAGCTCTTCGTTTCCCATGCCATATTTCCAACTGTCTTTGATCATGTCGTTGACCGCAAAGTGGGAGGCGCTATGCACGACTTCCTGAACCTCGTCAGCATAATCCCCGAGTTGTGGAACCCGATTTCCAGTTTTTTGCGACTTATGGTAAAAGGAGGGGAGACCTGTTGTTGTCGACGATGTTTGGGATAGATGATGATGATGGGGCGAAGGCGCATCTTCAAACTGACCAGGGTTTGAAAAGGGGCGGAGCCGGCTTTGTGGGGGGATATTTGAGCCACGTCGCTGCTGATGATTGCTGAGAACATCAATGCTGCGGCTGCTCTGTAGTAGAGTAGGAACTGAGAGCGCGTGGGTATTTATTATGCAAGACAAACCTGAATCATATTCGCAGCGGTGTGCAGCCTTTCATTCACCAAATCAAGCGCACCTCCCTCTGAGTCTTGCGGGTCAGCAGTGAATAAGGGAAGGGAAGGCAAGCCACTGGAATCCTCTACCAGTGAGTCTTGCGAGTTGGATGAGGGAAGGGGCAAGTGAGCAGTATTCTCTGACTCGAAGTCTTGGCCGGCCTGGGGGTTAGATGAGGGAAGGAAGGGCAAGTGATTGGAAGGAACAAGTTGCTGGAAGTCTGGCATGTTTGACGATGGCGTGTAGGGGGCTGGTACAAATGGTGGGATGGATGGATTCTGTGTCGCCACGACAGGGAGAGATGATGCTCGGCCACAACCACAACCACAACCACGGCCAGAGGTGTTGCTAGTAGAGTATTGACACATGCTTTCAGGAAAAAAAAAACATCAACATGCCCTTTTAGCCTCAGTATGCTGTGAACAGGGCCCACCCTTTTCGTCACCATCCTACTACGAGTCATCAACCACGCTGCAATATTTCGGATCGCTATCGAGCATGCTGCCACTTCATTGAAGAATATGTCTTGTCAGGGCTCACCCTTCTCGTCACTGGCACCATTTTATGACTCACTGATCAGCGGCGCCTACTAGTAGTAATCGACTGAATGGATTAATTACTATTGTCGAATGAGTCTGATGATCGTGAAAATTGGAAATAGACAATGAGGAGTCATCACGGGGATTAAATAGAGGCCCAAGGCTTACCAAAATCAGAGGTTCCAGAACGACAAGAAGTAGATAAAAAGGAGACTCGAGTCGGAGTCACATTGCGGAGATCAAACGGGGCTTACCAAAATCAGAATGAGTGACTCAGCGAGTAAGGAACGACTGCTCAGCAGGTCTGCCTCCGGGATATGACTGGCCGTACGAGCAAGTAGACAACAGGTAGTGCAATCACAATGATCATAGGAAAGATGGATCAATGTTTCCATAAGGGTTAGATACTAGTAGTAGGAAGACAGTCGGGTTACAGACAGATTAAGAGTACACTAGGAACGTGCAGAGGAATAGGAAGATCTTGGAGACACAAGGTTACAAGAGTCCCCACTGCTACTTCCAACATTTGGCATATTGGAACAGTGCCCGTCATGTTTAAGAAACAAACCAGAAACCAACGATCCCGACTCAGGTCCGTCACTACACTCCGTCACATCACTTTTCACTTCACCTACTTGCCAATCCATGTCCTTCAACCAACCTTCTGCTTCTTCGTATTCGTCCTGTGCCATTGTATGCATAATCTCAAATTCTTGAAGATGGAGTTGTTTGTACTTTACGCGTACAGCAAATGAGGCGTGAGAAGCTCGTGCAAGCTCTAGCAGTCGCCTGGAATGGAGCTCTTCCACCTCCTGCTTTCTCCGAACTGATGCCTGTATACAATCATGGATGGTACTTCCTATCATCCGATATTCGTGCTTACCGATGTCAACAGGATCTTTGCCTTCTTCCTAGGAGGATTCTCTTTGATTTCAGTGGTCGAAGTGACATGCCAATGGGGACGTTTCCGAGTCAGGGATACAGGACGCTGTGTAGGTTCAAGTTGAGCCCTTGAAGGGATAAGAACTTCGGGTAACGAGGAATCACAAAGTACTGATTTCTCCTTGGACTGGGGGCTGATATGGGATGATGGTGGTGATGTCTCTGTAAGCGACGGAGTGGAATCACTGGCAACTTCAGGTTGCATGGCTACCTTGGATGGTTGAGTGGTGGGTAAGATTGCTTTGGATGGCAGCAAGGGGACAGGAATCTTGACTGGGACTGAACATGGCGACTCTACCTCGATAGCATGATAGCGAGATGAGATGAGGGGTTCCATAGTACGATTCCGAAGAACGGCTTGAGTGGAGTAGTTGTAAGTAGCAACTTATGTAATCATTCAGACTGCTGCGCTCTACCTCAACCACTGCAAGCTGCCTTGTAATATCTGGACGGCCCTCCGCCGGATGATCATCCTTTGTCGTACACCACTGCTTCTCGCCTTTCTCTCCCCCCCTTTACGAGACACGCAAGTTGAACATTCAAGTCATAGGACGCATGGATACAACTTCACTTGATGTGCCCTTTCTTTCGGTTTCAACTCCAGCCTCAGCCTCGTTCAGTTGTCCTAACTGCTCAGTTGAATTTCCGAATGGAGAGGCTGCAATCAACCATTTGTCCACTGAAGGTTCTTGTGGTCGGTTCGTTGTTCACCGCCTACCCAACATCGCCTCCTCGGCTGTAGCGTGGGACAATAATTACAGCGATGACCCAGATGCTGCACACGACAGTAAGTCCATTTCTATTCTTGTAGTACAGCTATGCTGAGTCGCTCCAAGTTGATGGAGAATGGAACATTATCGATCGTGATCCATTTGGGGACAATGCGGATGAGGATGGTATCCTTGAAAACGACAAATTAAATCTGCACCAAGCAAATTCCCCTCGCATACGAGAATATCACCCCAATCACGGCAGGACCCATCTAGGGGGAATGAATCATCTCCAATTCATGGATCAAGATCAGTATTCCAACATCCGCAACACGGAAAACATTTACTATCCATTTGCCTCAGCGAGCGAGTGGGAACTGGCCAACTGGCTGTCTAGTGGGTCGCTTACCCAACAGGATATCGACCAATACCTGCATTCAAAACATGTGGGTCTTTGACGATATACTTCACAGGCATGTCTGATGCACCTGAAGAATCTACAGCATCCAGCCTCCTTTTGCACTGCGAATGATTTACCTCGACGGGTTGAGTCTTTGCTAGACGTGCCATGTTGGCATTGCACGGAGATCAAAGTGGGACCGTACAAAACAAAGGAGCCACTCTTTTTATATTGGCGAGATGGACTAGAAGTCGTCAAACATCTGTTCAGAAACCCAGCCTTTGCCTCATGCATGGACTATGCTCCGTATCACGAGTTTGAGCAAGGGGCGGATGGTGATCGGCAACAAGTCTACAGTGAATTCATGAGTGCTGATCGTGCCTGGGAAATACAGGTATGTGACGAGTTAGTTAATTCTATACATGAATCCACTGGCAATCATTCCATGATTTAGGATAAATTGCCTCCTGGGCACTCATGTGTTGGCGTAATTGGAGCTTCTGATAAGACACCCTTGACTCGAGGATCGGGTAACAAAGAGATGCACCCCCTTTTGCTGTCGCTTGCCAATATCCATGCCAATGTCCGCATGAAGGCCACCTCTCACGTGTTTGCGTTAGCCGCTTATCTCCCTATCCCAAAATTTGTCGATGTTCCCCCAGCCGTCCAATCTGTTCTATCCGCGCATGTATTCCATTTTGCAATCTCAATTGTGGTCGAAAACTTGAAGCAGGCAGAGTTGCGGGGAGAGCCGATGTCAGACCCGGACGGTTTTCTTTGATTGGTGCACACTCTACTTGTCGCATGGCTTGCCGATCTTCCTGAACAGCACGTTATCTCATGCGTCTTGTCAAAATATTCACCGATCTCTACTGCCTCCTCCGAGGAGTTCGGTCAAGCGATACCATCTCCCCCCCGTCATCATGAGGAAACTCTTGATGCCATCAAAACGGCTTGTGGACAGTGCGATCCAAGTGATATCAGAGCATTTTACAAACTCTGCCTAGCGTCTTTCTACCTCAACGGTGTAGTTCAACCTTTCTGGGCTGATTGGGGTGACGCATGCCCTTCAGTATTTCTCACTCCTGACGCTTTGCACCAATGGCACAAGTTCTACTACGACCATTGTGTGCAGTGGGTGATAAACATCATTGGAGGAGTAGAGCTTGATCATTGCCTCTCAGTTCTCCAGCCTCGGACAGGAACACGGCACTGGCGAAATGGGATTTCAACCCTGAAACAATTGTCTGGGAGGGAGCATCGGGATCTTGAAAAGCTACTACCAGTTGTTGTTGCAGGCACAGTATCCACCCCCATCCTTCGTGCTCTGCGTGCCATCACAGAATTTATCTTTCTTGCCCAGAGCATCCATTTCTACGACGAAACTCTACACTCGCTCCGTGAAGCACTGCGAGAATTCCACCACTACAAACAGGCTATCATTGATTCGGGCAGCCGTCAGGGTACAAAGGGTCCTCTGAATCACTTTCAAATCCCTAAGCTTGAGTTGGCTCTTCATGTTGAACGCAGTGTCCGTGCGATGGGTGCTCCATACCAATGGTCCACAGACGTTACTGAATGCTGTCATATCACACACGTTAAAGCTCCTTACTGCCTCTCAAATCATCGTAATTTTCACAAGCAGTGTTGTCGTTTCCTCGATCGTCAAGAAAAGCTTCGGTCTTTCCAGCTTTATATCACCCTCAAAACATCTTGTGCACCGCTAGCGGATCAGGTTGCACATGAGATGGAATTACTACCGGTCCACCATTCCAGTGAGTCAATGTCTAGCCGTTCAGACTCGGATGTTGGTCCTGATGCCGCAGAAGCAACTGGGTACTATGATTTGGATGATATGCATACTGTGCCGGACTTGCCAGTGGAGGATGAGACTCCATCTCCGAGTCGGGCTCTTGCTTTCCAACCTAGCGAGAACAAATCTTTCTTTGAGAGATCACATTCCTGCATATCTACTGATGGTAACAGTGCCACTCTCATTACCCGCTAGCCTCACTTTCCAAATATCCATGTGGATAATGCCCCCCGAGTTCTTGCTATCGATGATCTCCTGCCCGCTTTGGGTGACTTCGTCTCTGGTCATTCTTACAGCTCCCGGGGTGGTCGTCGCTACGCTGCCTTGAACCCTCTTCCTTTCACTTTCTTACATGCCTGGAACAAGTTTTGCATTCAAAACCATTCTATGCAAAATCTGCTATCATTTGTGCCTCCACAGACAGTTCAGGCCATACCCCCAAGTGCTACATTACCTTTCGGTCGGGCCAATATAGTCAGTCCTTCTTGCACATGAGAGCGGCAAGCTACTTTCAACCCATATGAAGAGTGAGCATGCATAGCTTTTTTTGTTTTATTTCAATATTCTTACAGTTGTCGTGGTATAGGCTATGTTGTTGCTCAAGTCCGTGCAATATTACAACCCGTTGTCGACCCTCCAAGTCCACCTCTGCTGTATGTACAGTTCTTCAACTTTTGTCACTTCAAGGATGTGGGTGGGATCCGTGTGGCTGCTCCCTCTGATCATATAGAGATGTTTCATGTGCGCCACCGGCTTCGGAATGATGGCCAATACCTGGGTGACATTGTCCACCTAGACGATGTCCGTCAAGTTGTCCAGCTGGTCCTGAAATTTGGCTCCTGCGTGCCACCAGCCATGACTTCCAACAATAGTTTAGAATTGGGTACCGAGTTCTATGTCAACTCCTTTGCAGACAAAGAGACTTTCCATGCTGTTCTTAGCATTCAGTAGTATTCCTGTACTAGATTACTGCTCAATCAATGATCAAGTTGCATGACTCTGTGGTGGTGCTGCCAGCGGTCCAGATCTTATCGACTCAGATTGTGATCACTATTCAAGATTATGATCATGATCTTTCGCACGGCTGATTTGCAAACATTTCATTTATAAATTTCAGACAGGTACAGTCGACTCTGAAATAACCCATACCGCTCGGGACAGGCCTTGGAGCATGGGTTATGACAGTGTATGGGATTTGAGGGTGGGTGGCACCGTGGGTAAATGGCATTAGTAAGTCTGGCTGCCGCATCTACTACCGGCTCCGAGTCGAACACTATAATTATAATACTCTCAATAATAGTCTAGTTACGTTCAAAATAGCTTGTCAGTTTCGCGTCCTTCAAGTGTTTCATATCCGAGTCAATGAATCTCGTCTGCTGTGCAAGTGCACTTT
>JBBPPE010000038.1:0-27985 GCA_038091835.1 Leccinum ochraceum
CTCGCATTATCATACCTTTGATGCATCCCAGGTGCCATCATCTTCTAATCTGGATAGACAGCCTCAGTACAATGTAAATGCTAGCATCGATCCCTCATTATTTTGACTGTCTCATACTTACTCGCAACTCTAGCCACTACATACTTACTTAGTTAATACACTTTGTTAATATAGTATATACCTCCTTGGCGGAATCACAGCGGAGATTGATTTCTGACGGTGTGACCATGTGTGACCCATGGGTGACATTTCTGTGACTGCCGAAACAGCATGACTACCGAAGTTATTGTACAGTATAGTACAGGGCCATCAGACATCTGTCATTTGGATGACTTCCCATTGGATGCTGCAGGTTGGTGGCCAAGGAGAGAGCTTGATAAACTGCTGTTTTTTTATAGTGCTTGGAGCATATCAGGATTCATGAAGCTGCAACTCACATCATGCACAAAGTAACACTCACAGTCTAATACAGCCTGTCCTTTTGTTCCTTGCACTCACAGATATTGTGTGGAATGAAAGGACACCTGAGGAATAGAAAGCTGAATGTGACAGGAGCCATAAACCATGTGTTTGTGGCTCTTCAAAGAAGGGATCAGTGAACAGACAGAACAAAATCAATGAATCATGCTTACTAGAGCTCAAATATAGTCTCTCTAAGTTTCTTTCATTGTGCTTGTGGATACAGTATGGAACAAAAGAGCACTGGAGGTATTGGAATGATATTAGGAATGATCTAAATGACAATGAGAAAGAATAAGGGATTAGTCAACAAACAGATTGAAATAAGTCAGTCATACTCACTAGTACTGCTGGTACATGAATACAGCCTGTTCTGCCTTCCTTGCACTTGTAGAAACAGTGTGGAACAGGGCACTTGAGGATTTGGAACAATAGAAAGCTTAATGCAACGGGAGCTGTCAACCTTGCTTTTGTCACTCTTTGAACAAGGATCAGCAAAGGATACTTGATGTATTCAAGGAATGACAGGAATGATTGAAAAAAAAAATCAGCAAACAAACAAATAGAAATGAGTGAGTCATGCTTAGAAGTACTGCCAGTACTCAAATGCAGCATATTCTTTGTTAATGGACTACATGGAATACTTGTAGGTAAAACTATTCTACAGTAATGTGCTTAGTTACTATAATCTCATTCCATATCTCGGCTTCACGAGCAAGCAGCTCCTTATACCCAGTGAGAAATGATAAGTGGGAAATCATGGCACACCCATGGGTGCACTAAATAGATGCAAGTTTGTATGCATAGTAAATGGCAGGACTTATACATGATTTACCTACCCACATAACCTGAAATAAATGCATGTAATTTTTGTGTTCACCATTGATCTCCATAGGATCCTTGTAGACCTGCTAGGCATACCTGAGTACATCCCTATCAACTCCTGTGTACTGTCTCACTTTCTATAGATCTACTTAAATCACCATTACCGATCACAGTCCGATTGCAGTCCGACCATAGTCCGGCATCACCGACAGCCAGGACTAGAGTCTGGGCATACCAACACTCGGACTAAGGTCAGGTGACCTACCCTCAGCCCTCACCCTCGATGTCACTACATTACCATGATGTCCCCACTATCATTACATTACTACTCACTCCCTTATATCATTATGTAGATCTGAGGTCATTTAGAATGTATGTATGTAATGCCTCATGTAGTCCGCCTGTATGTAGATTAGTCTGCTTGTATAATTACTTGAGTCAGTCATAGCTGGTGGACCCAGCTTTGACCTCTTGAGCTTATTGCCAAAGTCTTTCGCTTTCATCATCATCTTCATATCTTTCCAAGTGTTGCTGTCAGCCCCCGAGTGATAGACCGACAGTCCGACCAGACTTAGGTTTACTTCACTATCCACATATACTGAAAACCATGCCCATTTACTGAGAACCATTCCATTCACTATACCCATATCTAGTTTTTCTTAATGTATTGTACCCACTACCCATTTCACCTCTTCTCAGATTGACCAGCGGTATCATTGCTATTTGACAATGGTAGGCACCATTATCCAGTTATGCATCCAGCTAACCCACAAAAACGACAAAGTGGCATGTAACAGTCCTTTGTGAGGAGTGTGGGCAATTGTGATAATTTGTGAGATTGAGAATGGTGATCTGAGTCGGCAGTGTGAACTGAGAGTCCAGCACAAGAAAACACTAAAGTGGCACAAGTAATGAGGGAGGGGTTCACACAAATGGATACTAGAATGAAATATTTTGGAATCCACAGATTTGTTGCAGCTTGCCCCTGTTGAACACATCAGCTTGATGGCCTGGTACTATGCCTACATCCCATAGCATTGCCTATCAATGGTTAGCGCTTCAGTGTGATACCACTTGATCATGTCAGGCTCGCACCCAACAGGAAGCTTACAATAGATTCTGACAGATCACTGTGTAGAGTATGGAGATTGTTGTGAGCTGTACCATCTGATGATTAGACAAGCAAAGGCATATATACAAGAGTTTTACCTGGCTGCAGTGCTTGATGGAAAAAGCACAAGGTCAGCTTGAAGTTGAGGAGTGTCAGTGAGTGGGATCAATAGGCAACAAGGACATACACATGTTTTCAAAGGTATTGGAGAGACTGGTTGTAGCCCTATGTACCCATCTTGATGAACATGTTTGAATGTCAATTGAACATGTGTTCACAAGTTCATTTTTGGTCACATACTTGGCCAAACCGATCACCAGGTTTGATTCAACATTCACAGAAACCTTCAAAGATCTGAACTGAACTGAGCTGATGCACCACTTTGTTGGTGCTGAAACCGATGACGAGACGATCAAGTGTGTTGTTGTGAAGGTAGTAGACTGCCTGCTGAACAGCATTGTAAAGATCACCAAGTATGTTATCAAGGGCAATGTTCAAGTGAGGGTAAGTGGGAGAAGATGAGACAGTTATGATGGGAACTTCAAATCACCAGCTGCTAATGTTATGAAATAACAAATGAGTGCACGGGCCAAAGTAGCAGGGTGCATACGACCACTTGAACAGAAGAAATTGAATCTCGGCATGTTGCTGATCAGCCAATTAGCTAGGTATTGCTGCATTCTGCAATTGACTAATCAGCCAAAATGAAAACTCGGCATCCTTGCTGACTGGACAATGGTCTGTGGATGCCTATATTCCACAGTTGACCAATGGGCCAACAACTGAATCTCAGCATATTGCCGATTGGCCAATTCAACTAGACATGCCAGTGAGCATATTCCATAATGAAAACTCGGCATGTTTGCCAACTAGCCAATGGGATTTGGATGCCAACATTCTACAGTGGACCAATTGGCCAACAATTGAATCTTGGCATGTTGCTGATTGGCAAACTGGCTAGGTATTACTGTCTTTGAAGTGGTAAATGTCTGTTGGCAAAGGATTGTATATACTGAAGTCATGTTTTGGCATTTAGGCAAGTAGTGTGGATACACACACTGATGCAATCTCGGCATAACTGCCATTTGTTATTCAGTCATGAAAAATATGCCTATATACACTGTAAGTAGTAAATGTGTTTCAGCAAAGGATTGTATGTAGTAGAGTGCTGTTTGCAAGCAGGTTAGACCCTATGGAAGCACATACCAATGCAATCTCGGCATAACTGCCACTTGTTATTCATTTATGAGAAATATGCCTACTACATACATTCTAAGTAGTAAATATGTTTCAGCAAAAGATTGTATGTATTGGAGTGTTGTTTCAGCATATTAGGCAAGCTGGAAGCACATACCGATGCAATCCCGGCATAATTGCCACTTGTTATTCAGTTATGAGAAATATGCCTACATACATGTTAAGTAGTAAATAGGTTTGGGCAAAAGATTGGAATGTATGTGTGGGTATCATGTTCCAGCATATTTGGCAGTCACTAAGGGTCCTATGATGGTTTCTCAGCATGATTGTACATTATCATTCAGTTTTGTAAAATTCCATTACTCTGTACATGGTACTCTAAGTGCAATTTCTGGTTCAGCAAAAGAATGTATGTGTGGAAGTGATATTCTGGCATGATTGCAGTCACTCATGGCCCTATAGAGGCCCTCCTCTGTGCTATCTCAGCATAATTGGACACTGTGATTTAGTTTGATTAAATTCCACCAACATATATTCAGTTATCTAAGTGCAATTCTTCCTTTGGCAGAGGAATGTATGTGTGGGAGGGATGTTCCGGCATGTTTGGCAGTCACTCAGGATCCTATGGTGGCTCTCCTTGCTACTTTCTCAGCATAATTCTACAGTATTATTCAGTTTTACAAAATTTCCCTCATATGTACTCAGTAGATATATAGAGGTGATGTTCCGGCATGATTGGCAGTCACTCAGGGTCCTATGCTGGCTCTCCTCATCAGTTTCTCAGTATAATTGTTCAGTATGATTCAGTTTTATAAAATCATACATGTTAGTGGAATGGAATCAAATGGACTAACCAACAGATTACAACTCCTGGCAGATATGATGAGTGCTTGTCAATCAATAGTTAGTCTCATATATACTAGGTGATGGCTATATAATAAATATCAAATGATAACAAGTGATAATCATTGGATAGCATAAATCAGGACAAACTTCAAGTGCTGATATTTCCAGGATCATCAGCCTGATAACCTGAGTTATAGATGTACAAAACCTAGTTCCCCTAATCATAAGGCTAATCAGCAGACAATAGATTACAACTCCTGGCAGGCATTATGAGCATATAATCAGTCTGATGTATACTCGGTGATGGCCACATGACAAATATCAAATCATGACAAGTGATAATCATTTGATAGCATAAATATTACATTTTGTCAAAATTGTGATTGAATACCAATCATAACATGTAATCAATGGTATTCAATAGTCAATGATTATTTGTGTCATTCTGTTCCTATTTTGATCACCTTGTTACTATCATGATTATACATGATTGCCATTCATATCATTGGTTGTCTACCCCTCAACTTTTATTTTACCTCACAATCACATCACTGCAATCTTAATATATGTGCCATGACCAATACAAGAATGTTCTCAAAATCTCTGGGTTGTAGTCTAATCTGCACATGCATTTCCCAAGCCCCCAATGCCCATCACAAAGACAGACCTTGCTGATCAGCTTGGTCACACCCAGATCTGCCATATACTTGTCCTCAAACTTTGTTGGTGTTCAACACCACATCAATACATTAGTTTCAGTCACCTGTTTAGGTTTAAGGTTAGGAAAGGACGATTCAACGATGGCAATTCTCATAGAGAAGTCAGGTCATTAAATTACTACAGATATACACGGTGAGCAATGTCTCAGAGAGAAGTCAGATCATTAAAATACAACATATATAGATGGTAAGCATGATCTGATAGAGGAGTCAGGTCAATAAATTATTACTGATATACATGGTGAGCAATGTCTCATAGAGAAGTCAGGTCACTAAATTACTACAGATATACATGGTGAGCAATGTCTCATAGAGAAGTCAGGTCATTAAATTACTACTGATATATATGCATGGTAAGCATTGTCTCATAAGAGGTCAGGTCACCAGTCTACCAATATTGATTCATTTTGATCAACATTGGAAACACTCCCAAGGGATATATAGTCTTATCAATTCATGAATCATTGTGATATGTTTTATAGCACTTTACATGGTGTATAAAGCTATTTATTAAGTTGTCATTTGCTTAAAATTTTCCTGATGGGAGTGATCTTTGTCTTTTGGCAAGTGGAATTCATATTCCCTACTAATTTGATGGCCAGATTTCTCATTATTCATTTTGATGGATGACAGTTTCGGCATTGATTGTCAGTAGAGTCACTTATGTACCAGAGTGATATTGCAGCACCTTGTCATGGTTAGTCAGTCAGCCAAACATGTTTATCACTTAGAGTGTACAGTAGGGAGACTTCACAACATTAAATTACAAAGTACAATTATGCCGAGATAGCTTCAGTGAGGGCTTAAATGTATACTGAACTGACTGTCTAACATGCCAAAATTACATTACATTACAGACCTTTTACCAGAAGAAGTTTATTACTTATAGCATATGGGAGGGAGATTTGACAAAAATAAATTCCAATGTACAATTTAGATAGCTTCACCAAGGGAATCAATGTGTACTGTACTGACTGTTTGACATGCCAAGATTACATTACATTACACACAGACCTTTGCTGAAACTTGTTTATTACTTAGAGTGTATAGTAGGGAGATTTTACCAAACTAAATTACACTGTACAATTATGCCGAGATAGCTTTGGCAAGGCCTTCCATATGCACTGAATGGACTGTCTAGCATGCCGAAATAATCTTCCATTACATACAGTCTTTGGCCGAAGCAAGTTTATTCCAATCAGTCAATTATGGAATGCAGGCATCCACAGCCCATGGGCCAGTCAGCAAACACAATTTGGATCATCATCCACTTCCGTCTCGATGTATTGTTTTCTTGACAAGCTCCAGCCAATGCCTATCAAATTCAAATGCAACCATAGTAGGTTCTGACTCAATGGTGGTGTCAGCAGTGGCAGCGGCAGTACTATGTGGTGAGTCGGGATGTGCCAGCACTGGCATGGCAACAGGATGGCTGCAGCTCCAATAGTCACGGAGATTGCCATCCAAAATGCCTATCAAATTCAGATGCAACCATAGTAGGTTCTGACTCAATGGTGGTGTCAGCAGTGGCAGCGGTGGTACTATGTGGTAAGTCGGGATGTGCCATCACTGGCATGGCAGCAGGATGGCTGCAGCTCTGATAGTTCTTTATTGTCATCTCGACTACTAATATGGATGTAGAACTAAGCAGAATATCAGCTTATATAGGTCTATGCAATGAGATACCACAACTTAATGAGGGCGAGCACATGGACTGACTTCTTATTAAACTTGTTGTAATAATTGGTGAGCTTTTCTACTAGGACCCGTTCAACATAGATAGAAGTTCTTTAAACACTGGTATTGCACAGCATAACATAGCCTGATGCTTGTGGGCAAATATGTGATAAGCATGCATATGTCATTGATACAGTCATCATATTTTCTGGGCTCAAATTCAAATGCTGCCCATGGAATGTGCTTGATAGATCTTTCAAGATGCCAAATGGAGGTAATAGGACCAAACAGTTCATCTGGGTTGATGGGCTAAAAAACATGTAAAGGTGTTAAGGGGGAAAATTTGACTTTTTGAGAACATACCTGTTGAACTTCAAAGATACAAGTGAGTGAGCATTCCATCCACCGTTCCTCATTGGACATTACTTTGTAGTGGAATAGTGAGAGGAGGTATCATACCACATTCACCTTGCAGACACTTGACTCTTGATTGCCAGCATACACATGGTATCTATAACATTGAGCATTTCACCTATAATATGATTTTGCGCGAGTATTGGGTCAAATTCCCATATTCTAGTGATTGTCTCAACCTTGCTGATGTCAGTGATGGCAGAGAAGAGTGTGGTGATGGTGAGATTGAGGACATGGGCCAGACAAGATAATCAGTTGGCCATTGTGTTGAAAAATGTGCCGGTGGTCGAGGATAGACTGGATGTTGTCACACTGTCGCTGGTGTTGTCCACCATCAGAGAGAAAAGCTGTGAAAATGCTTTTGTCTGCTGAACCGTCCCTGAATGAATTTTGAGACATCATGTGTACTGGATAAGTCTGTGGGAATGGCAGTTGGGTGTATAGAGACTAGGCAATTTTTAAATATGGCATTGTTAGTAGTGTTTGAAAGTCCAGTTGTACTAGTAAAAGACTGGCAACTGGACTGGACCGACAATAGTTGCAACTGAACCTTGGTTGCCAGTTGCGCCCACTTTGAATTTTTGTCAGTCCAGTTGGCTGAATTTCCGAAAGTTCAAAAGACCTGTCCAAAACCAGTTGCAACCGCTTCGGCCATGGTACCCTTGGGATGTTGATATATGGTGGCATCTCCCATAATTTTCCCACATTTCTGCAATTTAAATTGAATTTTATATCTTGTAATCTATGTGTCAACTCAAAATGGAGGATACCTCAACTGGTATCTGGCTGATGTGTGTGATCTATAGCTGGAACTGTAGCTACATGTATCCCCTGAATATAGTTCACTACCACCAGGGTGCCAATATCATGTGATCACCTGTGATCCAATCAATAACTTGAGATTTGATGTTTCACTTGAAAATGTTCATATCTCCACTGGATGTCACCTGATTTACATAAATACTAGCGCAAATGAAAGATACAATTCTGTATGCTCAAACAACCCCTGCAAGTTCATTTGCCTGCCTTCAACTTGAAGCTTCTTCTGTTGGCATGCCCAGACAACTTCTCTTGGAATTGTGAAGCAGTGTTGTGGTATGTCCTGTTCTTTACACTGCTCCTTATACAACTGATAGTGACCCCATGGCAACAGTACATATTACTCCAGACATGAAACATCTTGTGTTGACCATTTTTCGCAATGAACACTTCATTTATTCTGCAATTGTACAGTAAGGAAGAACTCAACTCCCACAACAAACAATATGTTTACTCACTTGCACTCATTGCACCAGCGACCTTTAAGTATCTCCACTGTTCTGTTTGACAGATAGAATTTAACTGTGATGTGATATAAAAAGATTGTAAGTAGATCATTGGCCTGTCGTTTCTTTGATGGGAGGACCTCAGATACATCTGCATGGTGTCATTCTTCCATCCCATCATTGTTCACACCAGCAACCTTTCAGTATCTCCACCGTTCTGTGAAGTAAACCTAAGTCCGGTCAGACTGTCGGTCTATCACTCGGGGGCTGACAACCACACTTGGAAAGAATGAATAGGTAAGGATAAAGCGAAGGACTTTGGCAATAAGCTCAAGAGGTCAAAGCTGGGTCTACCAGCTATGACCGACTCAAGTATTTATACAACCGGACTATTCTACATACATGCGGACTACATGAGGTATTACATATATACATTTTAAATGACCTCAGGTCTACATAATGATGTAAGGGAGTGAGTAATAATGGAATGATAGTGGGGACGTCATGGTAATGTAGTGATGTCAAGGATGAGGGCTGAGGGTAGGTCACCTGACCTTAGTCTGAGTGTCGGTATGTCCGGACTCTAGTCTTGACTGTCGGTAATGCTGGACTGTGCTTCTGGACTACAATTGGTTGGTTGGTAATGGTGATTTACAACATTCTGTTTGGCAGATAGAATTTAATTGTGACGCGATATAAAAAGATTGTAAGTAGATCTTTGGCCTGTCGTTTCTTTGACGGGAGGACCTCAGACACATCTGAATGGTGTCATTCAATTTAAACACAACAAAGTGCAAATCTCACTCTTGCCCTCACCAGGAAGCTCTCTCGCTGCCATTGGCATCATGGGCAATGCTTGCAGCTCTCAAAAATACTGTCACTTCATCAATGTCCCACATATTGCCAATATCAATATCTATCTACCATGTCAGGGAATTTCGGCGTCTTTTGGGCAATCATCTGTGCTTGTGGAATTTCAATGTCTTCTTTAAGACAGTACATCACTGTGAATCTTTGTTCTCACTGTTCATGTCCATTGACAAACATGACTCCTCAGATGTTGATACAAATCGCTTTTTCCCTTTTGAAACAGCTTTTGTCTTTGGATGATGTGACCGAACAGGATTGACCGTTTTCAACAGCTGTTTGTGAACTGAATCTTTACTGGGACAAGTACAAGGTCGTATGGCAAGTGAATGAATACCAGTGTGATTGAGAATAGTGAAGATAGTGTTTCCTTCTGAATTGAATCGCCATTTCGTATTCAAGCCTTTGTTGTGCACTAAGAAGGCAAGTATGTCATTGAACATCAAAAGATCTTCAGTCTCTGGAATCCCTGAATTACTCCTATCCTCTTCTTGATAATTACTAATATCTTCCCAACCATCATCAGAAACAGTAAAGAGATTAGGACAGGGCAGCCCTTCATGACCAAGATATAGGATGACACCTGCCACTGATAGCAAAGAGGGAGCAAAGTACTCGCCATGCCAGACCTCGACTCTGTGAAAAGGACACCCAGAACAGAGGTTTGCTAAAACAGTCAGGACATCTCCAATTACCCTCTTTACCACATGCCTTATGATATAGGCGATCAGCAGAATAACCTTCATGTTGAATCAATATGTTGAGGTACTCATTGGTGAAAGGGAGCCAATCTCTCATGAATTCTGCCTGTCCCTGTCATGTATTCAGGTTAATGCCAAGCTTTAATTGATTTGAATCTATACCTCTTTATCCTTGTGAATATGCAGAGTCATCACTAGGTCTTCGCTATCATAAAGGTGGACATCTTCTCTGAGTCTATCATCCCATGATGCAGCCTGCCCAGTATCTTGTGTCTGACTGTGTTGAAGTGAAATCAAATAATTTCCAGAGAATTGCCTGGATCATTGTTCTTTTTGAACTTTGAATACTGTTTTTGTTCCTCGTTGAGTTTGTTTGTTGGCCAAGGCAATATGTATAGTGTTTCCAGTTTGCACTTCTTGCCAGTGAGAATCTGCCATCCTATACCAACCCATTGATAACAGACAAAATAGCGACAATGTTTATATGAATCCACAACACAGCATTTTTCTTCTTACCATTCAACTACCTTCTATATCTTCCTTATAGCATAGCAAATTTAAACTCATTTGCTGATGCTTCATCTGAAGTTGAAGCCACCACAACACCTCTTGTTCGAGCAGCTTTGTATAGAGTTGAAGTGCTGTGTAATCATTAACTGTGAGACATCCTGATACAACTATGCATTTGGTGCTCTACAATTGCCTCAGATGGTAATTCTTCAAAGTGTTGTGGAGCATCATTAATAAGCTCTGATAATCAAAAAGTAGTGTAATCTTATTGGAGAACAATAAGCCAATCAGACATTGCAATCTGGCATACCACAAATCTCTGATTTCACCACTGAAAGACATGCTTATGAGTGGTTCCACACTTGCCGATCTTTTCACCACCGAGTCAAGCCAGTTACCTGCCTCCAACTCATCCCATCTCTTGCAGTCAACCATGACACTGTTCCTTAATTCACTATTGCGAATGGCATCATCAAATGACTTGCTGTGCCGACTTCTCTCGTAGGACTTGAATTCAAGCTGATTCATCTGCTGAACATCACTCCTGCCAGTGGTCGCCCTGTTCAGCTGCATCAAAGGGGGTGGCACTAGAAAACTTTCTACATTTAGGCCAAGTAGACAAATTACCAACATTGTGATGCAGCTCTCCAGATGCAAGACTTCAGGGTAAATATCGGGATCATACTCTTGATTAGCTCCTGAATTCCAAGTTAAACTGTCCACCATCACACTTGCTAGACGAAGATCAAGATCATACTCTTGATCAGCTTTTGGATTCTGAATTAAATCACCTGCCATCATGCTCACCAGGCAAAGATCGAGATCACACTATTGATCAGCTCCTTTACAGAAATCAGGATCTCAGATCTAGTTCAATCACAGTGGATGACATTGAGTTGGAAGAGGAAGAGTTGAATGATCTTCACAAGGTGGATAAGGAAGGTGAGTCAATATCAATTGTAATTCCATAACATGGATAGTTAGAGATGTTGTATGAATGCTGCACAGTGTTCTATCATCAGACCCGAATACCTGTCTAGAACCTAGGCCTACTGTTCCTTCCTCCATTTCTTGAGGTCTATCTCTATAAGAAGCATGTTGAGTTTCTCTCTAGGTTTGTGAATTTACTTCTCATTAGCATCAATCTGTGCTTTTAGCTCTTTGAATATGTTTGCCACAGATACAAGCTTGTCAATGAGAGGGAGAGAGGGGCTCGAGGCTGAGCTTCAAGCACATAGAGCTGGAATTTGGATGAACAGTAGTACCTCCATTTTTGCTTTGTATTTTTGTCCATTTTTTGCTGTTATAATTTCTGCCATCCAATTGAGGTAAGTGGCAGGATTCCAAGTACCACTCACCATTTTTCGTACTCATTCTCCTTGCCGATGTGATAACACTTCTTTTCAGGGCTTTGGTGGCCAAACCCTTTTGCTTTTTCCATGCATGTCCAGAATCAGCAAAGATGAGAAGGATGCCAGGAATGAAGAGGTTCAGTAGTAGCAAGAATATGTTGTATGTAACTACTACAAAGACATGTATTTGGAACAACAAGATACACACATGTGCACACATCAGTGACTTTTGGGTGGAGTGGAGCTCAGGAGTGCTTTGACAATGGTGGTGCAATGTTTCTACATTTGTAACTCAAGTTTGGCTAACCTCAAGCTCATTTTATTTATACTGTGATACCTTGAATACATCCAGGGTTAATCACTAGATGCAATGAGATGGAGTGGTATTGTCACCGAGGACATGAACAGTGAGGAAGGAAGTGATGAATGAGAACATGGACAGGGACAGGGATAGGGGTTACAGCCTAAAATATAGCAAAAAATAGACAAAGGTATATCATTGTCCCAAGATGGCATGCAAAGTTTGGTATGTAAGGCCTGATAGAGTTGTCAAATACTGTGAACATTGTCATGAATGGTATTATGATATTACTTATGACTTCTGGGATGGTCACCATATGTTAACTGCATGTACAGGGATAGATATTCTCGAGTGCACAGAATTATGCACCAAGGAAGCAACAATGTTACAGACACCCATATTGCGGACACCAGCTGCATTAATCTCACTATGTCAGTTAATGATGAGCTCAATGTTAGGCAAGTGAATATTCTGACACTGTTCTTGTGAGGATCTTGTCGGCGAAGTGAATCTTGTGATGCACTGGCCATGTAATATAAAATATGATGCACTGTGCCGGAATATATTCAGTTTCACTCTTTGGCCGATTAGTGGACAGTAACACTTCCCAATTGGCTCATCGGCAAGAGTTGAGGTATAACTCCACTTTAGGTGACCACTTCTAGGCAGCTAATAGCCACTTTTCATATGGGAAGTCCCACTGCCATCCCAGGGCCAAAATAACAGTCTCCCAAAACCAAATTTAGACTGTTTGGATCTATTATGTCAACAGCAACCAAACAGGAGAATAATGGAAGTCTCACAATATGACTTTGGTACACTTTTCACTACACTTTTTTGGTAGTCCACTACTATATGGGACTCCCATAGCATATGAGTGGGACTCCCACAGGCCTATGTGGGACTTCCTTGGTATTTATGTGGGACTCCCTCAGCAGCATCTGAGTGATCTCTCTCTGATCTATATTGGACTCTCTTTGACTTATGTAAGACTATCTTTGACCTATCAGCTGGTCTGAGCAGTAAGATGCTGAGTTTTACTTGTTGGCCGATCAGTGGACATAGCAGAGTGGCCCAATTGTGTAAGAAGAGATAGTGGATGGTCTAAATGGTAATATGCCGAGTTATACTAGTTGGCCGATTGGTGGACAGTAGAATAGCCCAATTGGCTCATTGGCAAAATGCTAAGGTATAAGTTATTGGTCGATATGTAAATTAAAGGGTGTATGTGGATGGTCCAAACAGTAAGTGTTATGATTGTCTCCTAGGTTCACCATGTATCTTCTTTTCTCTCTCTTTCCCTTTCGCTTATCATCTTTACCTTGTATTCACATTGTATCATAGATCTCTAGCGATTTCGCTTCCTTCACATCTCTGATGATCCGCAACTCTCCTATCTTTGTTTCTATCCTTTCCTATCTTTGTTCAGACGTCTCCCTATCTCATTCTTATCTTCTGACTCATGATGATGTCATTGCTTCATCATCCTTCTGTCATCACTTACTGTACATCTAGACCTCCACAGCTTCTGACTCACTCCCTGCTGTGGATGACTCCCTTCTTCCATGTGATTCCATCACTTTCCATCCTGTAGTACTTAAGACTCACCTCTCTGGTTTGTGTCACCCTAAGCTAGAGCTACTTGAATATCATCTGAAATTCTTAGCCATCACTTCATCCCCTCAGCTCTTTTGCCCTCTTCGGGTGTGTCTCTCAGTCTTTAGAAACCTTAGTCGTCTCGCCAGGTGTTACGCTTGCTCGATGTGTCCTCAGCCTTAGCTTTGTCCCCCTTTCAAGTCTATAGCCGACCCTATCCAGGCCAGCTGTAATAGTAAGATGCCGAGTTTCACTTGTTGGCTGATCAGTGGATAGTAGAGTGGCCCAATTGGCTTATTGGCAAAATGCTGAGGTTTAATGCATTGGTTGATATGTAAATTACAGAGTCTAAGAGATAGCAGATGGTCCGAATAGTAATATGCCGAGTTTCACTTGTTGGCTAATCAGTAGATAGTAGATAGTAGAATGGCCCAATTGGCTCATCAGTAAGATGCCAAGATATTCTCTGAAAAATCATTGTGATTGCTGATGGGCTGACAAGTATTTGCCCACTTATACTTGTGGGCCAACCAATAGACTACTTAATTTACAGAAATATACCATATTTGCTGACTGGCAAGATGCCGAGTGTTATGCTTAGCCCAGATAAAGACAAGCATGAATACAAGGTGATTCCTCAATCAATTGAGAGGGAGAAAGGAGTCATTGGAAGACGACGACGAAGGTGCATTTGATCAAGTGCAGAGTGACTAATATGAAGGTGTACAGAGGAGCATCAACTCAGAAGTACAACGAGAACTTATTGAACTTTGGGAGTTCTCACTGAAGAGAAGGACAAGGAGGCTAGATTGCGAATAGATAGTTATAAGGTAGATCTAGCTTAGTGTATAGAGATGAGGGAATCAGGTTGATATAATACAAATGGAAGAAGGTTATAGAAGGTCATGGAAGGGCGGTTAGTAATCCGCAGTACAAAATGAGTCATATAGAAGCAAGAGGAATCTGATGGAAGGAAACACTGATGATGCAAGTGCAATAGGAACAGATAGTGAGTAAAAGGGTATGAGTTAGTGTAAAAAAAAAAACAAGTCAGCATCAAGAGTCAAATGCAGTGACTGATAGTCCAAGAGAGAATCAAAGACAAGAAAAGAAAAAGAAAAGAGTAAGTCTTAAGACTAAGAAACCATGATGATGGCCGATTTGGGTCCATAGGAGTATTTGATATATATTGATAAGTGCCCAAAATGTAAAAAAAATTAAGATGAGATTGACCAAAGAAGTGTAGTAAATTGTAGTACATGGAGTCACTGAAACAGTATAGTGCAAAATGTAATTGATGACCAAAAAAGTAATGAGATGTATAGTCATAACCAGAGAAGTGTAACAAATTGTATTCTAAAGTGTAGTCCAGAGTATAGTCCAGTGTAAGGAAAAAATGTGGTGTAATTGTAGCAAGGTGTAGTAAGATGTAGTGAAATGTGTAGAAAACTAGGATAAATATAGTCAACAATGTACCACAAAGTATAGCAAAGTGTACAGAAAGTGTGTAGTGAAGTATATTGACAAAGTGTAGTGAAAGGTGTAGTAAAGTGTACAAAAGGATGCAAAAATATGTTTAGTATATGTCTGATGATATGGGACTATCAATTGGTATTATGACAAAACATAGTGAAAACAGTACAGTGTATAGAAAAAGTATAGTGACAAGTGTAGTCAAGTGTAGTCAAGTGTTAGTGAAAATATAGTAACAAATGTAGTCATGTATTCCGACACCATGTAGTGAAAAGTATAGTGGACTAAAGAAAGTGGAGTGTGAAAAGTGTAGTGAAAAGTGTAGTGGACTAAAAAACTGTATTGACCAGTGTAGGAAAATGTAGGACAATGTGTAGTAGAGATTAGTGTAGTGACAAGTGTAGCAAAATGTAGGAAATTTTGTAGTGAAAGGTGTGGAGTCAACTACCAAAAAAAGTGTAATGACAAGTCCACTAAAGTGGAGTAAAGTGTTTCAACAATGTGTAGTCAAACAGGTTGTAAATTGTATTGAAAAGTGGTGATAGAAAATAAACAATAATATTTCACTGGCAACAAATCCTTGCTATGCATGCATGGGCATACATAGTATACATTCCAATAAAGCAATCAACTACTATATTAGTACAATTCTGGATGTATGAGATCATCCAGCATGCAAGGGAGTCCAGGACTCCTACATAATAATAGTATCAATCCACTATTATAACTAGTAGTACAACTCGTGATGTATGACATGAACATGCACGGGAGTCCAGGACTCCCATATATATAATATAAATTCCAAACAAACACACTCCTGATGTATGACATAAGCATGCACGGGAGTCCAGGACTCCCACATACCTATGATAGTATCAATCTACTACTCTAACTAGTAGTACAACTCGTGATGTATAACATGAGCATGCACGGGAGTCCAGGACTCCCATATATATAATATAAATTCCAAACAAACAAACTCTTGATGTATGACATACTCATGCACAGGAGTCCAGGACTCCCGTAAATATAATATGAATGCCAAATAAACACACTCCAGGCTGATGTATGAACATGCCAGGAGTCCAGGACTTCTGGCATCCTGGAGTTCCAAAATATTTTAACTTCATGAACCTGATGAAACATCTTACAGATCAATGACCCTGTAAATTATAATGACCCTGAAGGATGTTTTGTCAGGGTCAGATTGAACCCTGTGACCTACCCTAAAGAATTGAACCCTGGATCTACTCAGTATATATACCCTTCCACCTCACAATCTTGCTTGTCCTTTCCCCCCATTGCTCAAACAACAACCCTTCACACACCACCATCATCCTCTATCATATCAATGGCTATGCGTGCTTATCCTGATGATCGAGAGCATAATCCAATGCAGTTGACATTGCTTGAGTTTATCAATGAGGGCATACAATACTATGATGCTATCAAAGCTGGAGGTATAGAAGAGACTTTGACTTTTCTGAAGTTCATTCTTGCTGGTCGCCGAGGCTTGGATATCAACAACCAAAACAATATTACTCTGAATGTTGGCCAGGGTCTACCTGACATTCATCAAGTCACTGCCACAAGAGACTTTGATTCCTTGATTGGAACCACGAAAACACTTCCATATAGTGTTGCTCTGACGATCTGGCCCACTCCGTCTTTCAGAGACACATTGACTACCAATAGTCATGTCACTGCCATTGCCTTGGACAATGAAGTATGTCCTAACATTTCAATCTTTCTATTTGCTGACTGACTTTATTTTTAGGATCGTCCACTGAACGTTCCCATGCACCAGATTCCTAACATGTCTTTTGGGAAGGTTGCTAATCGATCTTGCATTCGGGTTTTCTTCCCCCGAATGTATCACCTTTTCGATTCCAATAAGATCCCTGTGGCCGACATCGAGCTTATCTATAATCGCTGTCTCCTCCCTATCATACGGAGGCTCATCCCAAATCAGGCTACTCATTGGCCTCCTAGTTACCAAGTAGCATTGAAAACAAGTCGCGATCGTGCTGGTCGTCTCCATCTAGGCAGTTTGGATATTCCGGCTCATATTCTTCCGGAGTTTGCTACCTCATACCTCCAAACTATCGAAACCATCAGACCATACTTCCGAGATGCCTACTTTGGGCATGAACTTCGTGGCTGGAAAGGTGCAACGGTGCATAACTTTGCATCCGAGGATGATCAACCTGCCGATGAAGCTAGCCTTGTCTATGAGCGGGTCAATGCACTAGATGATCTCACTCGGGTGCTTGACATGCCGGCCATTCAAGACAACCAATGGTTGGTGGATGTAGGTTTGGAATTTGGACGTCCAGGCAAGGTGGTTACTTGGCGTTCAACCGGACACCTAGCCTTGGTTCAGCATCTATTGCCCGATGTTGTCAATCTTGAACGAAAATTCAATCGGAGCAAAAGTTACTACGTGGATAACCAGATGCATCTCAAGGACATCGCAGGCTTCCGATGGACACCAAATCAAAATATTGAAACCATATCCTACGTTCAAGCCTATACCACTGAAAAGTGTGTATCGTATCAACTGCATGAGGGCATCTTTCGGCCTCGAAAAGCTTCAGAGTTGCTGTCCAAAAAAGCATGCGCCAAACTTGCGGAGGACCTCGATGAGCAAAGTAGAATTCTTTTTGCTTGCACAGGTGACGATGAAGAGCAACCAGACATCAAACCGCAAGAGGGTTGCGCTCGGGTCGAAGTCAGAGTACCTCTAGCAAATGCCAACGAGATCTTGACCGAGTTTCCCATCGAACTCACTAATGAAACAATGATTCAAATTTCCGCTAGTCAATGGTGGTATGTGTTTGATTATTCCATTGGAATCGTGATATATAATCTTGTTCCCAGGTACTTCAAGTGGCTTCGTCTTGGTGGGGTTTTTATAGTGATCGAAAACCTTCTTAAGACGACCATTCAAGATCGTATCTCTGAAAACTCGCTAGCTCTAGGGGCCATGGTCATCTGGATTCTAAATGGTGCACATCGCACTCCAGCGCACCGCACTCTTGGCCTTGCCCGGCAGGCTTGTGCTGAAGTGTTGATGGATGAAAACGATGATCCCGAAGATGCCGACGCAGTGACCGCGCCCCTCATGTATGAAGCTGGGCTTTATTTCATATGTGACATTGTTCCAGATAACATCACACGGGGCTTTCGGATTCCATGGGCAAAGAAATTCTCTCTGGACAAGATCCTGCTAGCCTATGATCAAGGGTCGATCAATCAACTCAGGCGTTTGCTAGGTGCTGGAGAACTTCAGACTGGCCGACTTCCCATCAATTTAGAGCGTACTTCCAACAGAACCGCCCATCCTACTCTTGATTTGCAGAACATTCGCCCTCCTGATCGTGCTTTACCACAGATTGGGAACCGACTGGATGGGTTACCTGTTCCTGATGCCCGACGTCCTCAAGGTCCTGATGTTGATTACTTTCATCAGAATGGCGGTGGGAATCGTCGCCTCGATATTGCTAATGTTGACAACGATGCGCCCGAAATTTCTTTGAAGCAGCAAGTCCAAGAAATCTTGGAACAGATGTACTACGATATTCTACAGGAATCGCCGAACAAACGAGATCGTCAAGAAGGTGCTTGGACAAATATTCCCCGCGATTTACGAGAGGAACTGGCTGTCGAAGGTCTATACTTAAACCTCAACTTTCCATTCGTCGCAGTACAGTACACAATCGCCACCGACGCTGACTGGAGCAAGCATTTCGATCGCTTCTTCCCTCCGACCATTCCCCCACGCGCCGGGCAAAATTTCGGCAAAGCAACTTACTATCAGACATATATCTCACTAGTCGGTCGGCTCTCCCTGCGCCGCCTGGATCTCGTCCGGGCTGAGTTGCGAGCGAAGTTCAATTCCCTCGCTTGGATTCCACACACAGAATGTGATCGCATGTGGTGTACAAGAAAGACCACCGCCGGGCGAAAATGGCTCTACCTTCCCGAAAATGGTGACAAGCAGGGACCCAAGATTGCTGTCAATCCTACAGCAATCCGGCGCCTGCGACAACGACCTGCAATTCGGCTCCCTCCTAGAGTAGAGGATTTACGTGAGGAGGAAGAGGAGGAAGAAGAAGAAGAAGAAGCAGATAACTAACAGCTTCCTTATTACCTCTTCATTGTTGATGTAGTATAAAATGTAGTTGGTTCTACTGATTCATCTATGTCATTATGTCATTATGCTCATTATGTCATACTATTCATATGAATGTATCTGTGAGATTGGAAGTCACACTGTGTGTCAGTGTGTGCAAAGTGCTTGATGCATCGATGGGCGTCCTGGACGCCCGTGGATGCAGGGAGTTGACTCCTGGACTCCTGTGTATGCACACATTGAATGAGAAGTCATGACCCAGGAGTAGACAACGGAGCATATGCTGGTTATTTATTTATACCAATGTGGCCACAGTCTGGGGATGTCATAGCAACTCTCACTGATGTGGGAGTCCTGGATGCCCGTGGCCTAAGTTAGTAATGGACCACCTCTTGTCAGATCTCAGATCTGAACCACTGGAGGCCAGGACTCCTGTGCATATATATAGTGACCAGTCTAAGTAGTCCTACTATATAATAATATGCACTGTAGTTCAGGACTCCCATCATTGAGACTCCAGAGATGCAAGTGGCCACAATGTCACGGCCTACATGCACCGGAGTTTCCGGATGCGTGATATGGGCACACCTCTCGAGTGTCAATTATGGAAGTCCGCATATAGTGACCCGTCTTAATATATAATATCATGATCATCATTGAGACTCGAGAAGTGGGTCCATGATGTCACACTGTGGCCACGGGCGTCCAGGACTCCCGTGTGTATAGTGATCACTGATCCCGGTGAGATTTGAGAAATCATGCCCACATGCCACATGAGGCAAATGCCACTAAGTGTCCACGGGCGTCCAGGACTCCCGTACATATAGTGACAAGTGCACATTGCCACACCTCTTGGGTCTCAAGGATGGGAGTCCAGGACTCCCGTGCAGGTACTGATATGATCAATATATGCACGGAGATTCAAGAAAAAGTGCACCCGAAAAAGTGTAGTGAAAAGTGTAGCAAAAGGGTAGGACTGTTTCGGTACCCTTTACCACTAATTTGTCACAACACTTTTTCGGCTAGACTTATCACATTCTTTTGGTAGTCCACTACACTAGTCACCAAACATTTCATTACAATTTTCACTCTGTTTGGTAGTCTACTACACTTTTAACTACACATTTCATAAAGGAAGAACTATCTGAAAGCCACATATTATATATTATACCCTCTTTACTATACGGTCTATCAGATATTTAATTTAGGTGGGGTCCTACTGCCCATTTGATCTGGACTGTTAGTGCTGGACAGTGTCAGCAAACAATGTTGTCAAGCTCCTCTAGCCTCAGAAGTCCTTTCTGGATATACAGATCCAGTGACTGAGTACTGCTCTTCTAGTTGTCCCGGTTCACCAAGGAACATCATGCCCAACATTCAATCTCGGCCTATAACAAGGGTAAAAGGGGATAATGAGCATGACTCATAATGACATAGTATGACTTGATGACATCACGGTAGACAAGAATAATTTTGATCACATTCAGGCACAGGAACAAATCAATCTGTTGCAACATGCAACAACTTGGAGTCTCAAGCTTGTCCGGGAACTGGCCGAAGTTCGAGTAGCCATCATTGTGGCCCTGGCCCATCAAGCATGCAGGTGGATTGGCTCATTGAACAGCCCACTATGTAGTGCTATAGTGTATAAATGATACATCAATTGTATTCTAACTCAAAAGTGATGTGTTGTCAGAACTACTTGTAATCCCCATAGGGTTGCATTATAGCAGTAGTTGAGCAACTTGTCACTGAGGGTTGACAGTGATGAGAGTAGAGTACAGTCGACTTCCTTTTAACGTATACCCCCTCGGGATAGGCCCAAGGGTATGTTCGAGGGCATCCTAATACATAGTGTTTGAGTGTATTTGTTAAATCACGTGAGAATTTAAACCCAGCCTAACTTTATCCCTTGAACCCTCCTGCAGCGGCTGGCACAATAGTCTCAAAAGGTTTGTGCTCCGATGCCCGGCACCCTTGGCATACGACTGCATTGAGTAGTACAGATGAGTCGAATACCTTCAATGACCCGAAGACATTGCGGAATTTGATGTTTCCTAGTGCATGCTTTTGACGCCCCCGTTCTATCTACACTACCCAAGAACACCACCCGTTCCCACCTTTCAAAGTAGAACATGGAGCAAAAGGAACTTGATCTTTGTGATGTACTTGAGGACTGGAGGATGGATAAGGCAGTGGAGGAGTATGGTGAAGCCTGTGCAATAGATTATGGCCCTGGATTTATCCTTCCAACTACAATACTTACCCGGATTGTCGATAGTGCTCACCACCTCAAGCTACAAACCGTCGAAAACCTTCGAAGAGAGACACGGTGGTCAGGAACTGCCCTATATGGCAAGGAAGTTTTATCTGTTGTTAATAAGGTCATCCCTCAGCCGAGTAATAATCCAGTGCTGACAAGGATGCCTCTCCTGCCACAACCCATTCCCCTCCTCCCACTGCAAGGAGATAGTAGCAACATCATTCAAGTTGCCCCCACTAATCCAGCGCCGAGTGCCTCCACTAGGACCGTGACTTGGAGGAAGCCTAATAAATGTTCTGCTTGTGGCTTGCCTGGTCATAACTGTAAGTTATTCACTTATTTTCTCACTAGCACTTTTTGTTCTACTAATGGTGACTAGGTCGTAGTCGTGCATGTGCACAACACCCCAGCCGCTTGGGAAAGGAGAATGAGACGAAACCAAATGCGTTATTTACATTCTCAATTCAACTACCAGATCGTCTAATGTCAGGGAGCTCTCACTGTGTTCCTCCTCCTGGGGTTCCTCTCGTTCAAGCTCGTCCTCTGCCTTCTCCATAAGCAAATGTCCTACGTCAATCAACTTGCCTAGTATGGGTAGTTTACTAGATTGCCTGAATTGTATTTTGTGTGGACGGTGTTTTTCGAAGTATGCACATAGCTCCCTGAATGTTTTGACCATATTTGCTTCGCTCATCCTCGAGGATAGGTGGGTATGTAAGAAGTATTTCTGAAAATTTTCATGCAGGTTGTAATAGACTTGGACAAGCGGAGACTCCAGGAGGATGCGATCAATGGTATGGTTCGAGTATTTGCCACTGTTTATAACCTTTGTGAATAAATTGTTCAATTCCACGCACCAATCGACAGCACGGAACTTTCCAGTCTTTCCAATTGAGTAGTGGATAGCATGCCTTTGATGGTCAAGTTTATTTAGCTTCATCAGCATTACCAGTCTATTGGACAACACATACCGCAAGCCCTCTGGATAAACAAAATATATGTTCATTAAGAAGTCCGTCATATGGTTTGCATACTTATGTTTTCCAGTAGCCTTTAAGACAAGTATCCATGCAACAATACACATCTCTATGTGCCTGATGTCACCAGAGTTCATTGCATATGTGAGTTCTTCATATAGCAATAGATATTTGTTTAGAATCAACGCGTTCTCATATTGCATGTCTCGCTGGAAGTTGGACTTTCGGTGTGCCCTGATCAATGTGTGTGTTGCAACACAATCCTGGGCAAGGATGTCTGCAATCTCCTTGAGCCATGTAAATGTAGGTTCCATGGTAGCAAAGTCATCAAGGCTTTGGATTCTTGGATCAATTTTTGCCAGGTACTCAAGCCAATAGTTCAACCATCGACAAATGCCACTGTACGTGATTAATTGATGCATTCATCTGAGCCCCAGCTTGGACTGATAGTGACCAGATTATCTCCTTTGGTCGTAGAATGGCAACATCGCATAGATAACACGTTTCATCACCCCTTGCTGCAACCGGTTGGATAAAGGCATGCCAGATGGCGTCTGCTGCTGCCATCTTCAAGTGGAAGAGCCCTGGCACAAAAATAACATGCTGGCACTGCTTTCATGGTGAGTTCTCTATTGTCCAACGTTGCAGGAGTCCCTGAATATGTTCCCCTATTCCTAGATCTCTATGAAACAATATGACATAGTCAGATATATCTGGCATGTCCATTATTTCGTGAGTTTCTATTGGGTCTTGGATCCCAGCTTGTGCCAAGAGACCATTAATTGATTCTATATTCCCAGATACCATTGAATTCATGTACTCCATCGACTGAGCAGCAACAATTGGGGTCTTGACAACTGGAATTGCTTCTACCGTGTCCGGTTCTCCCAGCACACTCCAAAAATGTCGAAAGTATTCGGGCCCATGTTCAATAAGATCTGACAATATTTTCAAGTATTGTAACGTCTACAGCAAGACATTCTGTTTGCACCCAGATTCTTTTCACTGTGGAGTCCCTGTAAGTCTCTATAGTTTTTTCCTGACCGTTGTGCAGCTGGCTCCATCGCATGAATATTATAGATGGATTGCTCCCAGAGCATGTGAGAGCAGCGAAGGTCATTGGTTGTGATTCCGTGCTGTAAGGGAAAGAGGATGGTGGAGGTAAGATGTTTTAATGTGTCATTAGACTTCTCAGCACGCTGATCTGATGTTTTCATGTCCACATCAAAGTTGTCATATGCATAGGCTGCCAGCATTGTGCGTCCGAGTGTCTTGATGGTATGGCTTGATTCCCGCGAAAGTGACTGGATTCCAATATTGATCAAGCTGAGCGATACGGACAATCCCATGTGCGCTAGTGTCTCGATGACCTTTTGTGGAGCATGGGCGGACTGTAAGAAGATTCCGAGCATGCTCTGTAGGTAGTTTGCTCTCCGGTTTACATTTTGGATGATAATGCTAGTGAGAACAACCTTTGTCTTCAACAAGAGACAATCAGCTGACATTCCGCTGGGTTTATTCATCATCACAGCTACTCACAATCATCACAATCACTTGCAATCTATCCAACTTCTGTGCCGGTTCCCCTCTTCGTATGTCACTACTCTCGAGTGCATCCCAATACTGGTTTGGCTCATTCATGTCATCGTCCTCCACCATCCCAGACATCTCTGAGTCCAGAGAATATGCCGAGAGGACTACTTCTATCATTCCCCACAGACAAGGTGCATCTTGTTTAATAACACATGCCAAGTCTCTGATACTGAATTCCTCTAGCTGCTTGATATTGGCATGTGAGATATTGAAATGAAGTCCGCCGACTTGCTTTGCGAGCTTTGCAACCTCGTCCATGTAGATTTCCATGGTCACTTTATTTGCAATATCTTGTACTTTCTTTTTACTCGTCTCTGAGTATCTCATGACGGCCTGTATAATCTCATCCATTTAAGACGTGAGGCCAAATACTATCAGGTGACCATCATATTGTTTACTCGAGAGGAGACCCAACATGAAGTCTGAGAAAGATCATTGTAGCATCTGCATCATGTTTAGGAGTATGTTGACTTTTTGGGAGTTATCCATGATGACCAATAACCTAAATAAAAAATGTCAGTTTCTGACGACTATGCCAAGGGTGCCGGGCATCGGAGCACAAACCTTTTGAGACTGTTCTGCCAGCCACTGCAGGAGGGTTCGAGGGATAAAGTTAGGCTGGGTTTAAATTCTCACGTGATTTAACAAATACACTCAAACACTACATATTAGGATGCCCTTGAATCCTCTTGCACAAGGATGGGAAGGAGCCTGACCTCCATGATGCATAATTCTCATAATGCATGGGAGTTGAGCTCAGCCCATGTTGGGCGGCAGACGCCCATGCATATTGCATATGCATGACATTTTAGATGAAATTTGGGTGGAATATGCATTATCAGAGTATCTTATATATTCCTGCACTATATAACTAGCACAGAGCTCAGGAAGCTTGTCTTGGAATACATGAGCAGATCTACCCTCCTGCCACCGAATTCCAAAAAAGTGCTTCACATTTTTGAATTCTCAGGTAGATATGTGATAATAAATTGATGGCTGAGTATCTACTATATATATATACATCATATCAGTAGCTCAAACTGGAGGGAGCTTTCCCTAGAATACAGGAGCAGATATGACTTATGCCCTTATATACACTGAAGCAAGGGAACCATTCACCAAGGTGTCAGGGAAACTATCTAGGTGTTTAGAATACATATGCTACATTATGATACCATATTTTTCATTCCTCTTCTTCTCACCTCATCTACTTCTTCTCTCTATCTCCAAGTATCTCCATCACTTTTATCTTCTATTATCTCTTGAATATATTCCCAGTGGACTTGACTCATTTATTGCTCATTTGACATGCTTTGTGTGATGCTGGGATATTCTACTGCATTCATGCAGGAGATTCATTTGGCATAGTGAAGGTGACCTATGACAAAATACTGCATTTGGCACACCAAATCACTATAGGCAAGCTAATGGAGGAGGATCACCATTGTCAGAAGGAATCCAATAAGAACAAGACTAGTGTTGTATTCACGCTTATATACTTATGCTACATGGTCTGTGCTACTGGTGTGTGTACCACATAAGGTAGTGCTTAAAAGTCCAGTTCGGTTCGGTCTTTTGCCTTTTTTGGGCCAGACCAAACCGTAACCAGTCTTGGAAATTTCTACAAACCGATTCTTTGGTCTTTATCAGTTTTTTACCAGTTAGATTACAGTCTTTAACCAGTTCTTGTATGCTTCACAGATAGAACTCACTTTCAGCTTTCTACCACTATTTTCTTTATGTAAAACGATTCACACACGACGGTGATATCATTATTTTAAGATTTGATGCAATATGGCTCTTAGACAGCTAGAAAGATCAATCAGAACGCAGTCTGCAAGTGATCAGCAGGCTTAGCAGTGGCTGTACCAAATGTAGACAAAGCCCATATCTGATTTTAGAGCCAATAATAATGTACATCGGCCCATATGTGGGTGCACTATGACCAATCTCAACCTTCAAATCCATATATTGTCATAAATATCCTAACTAACTCAAATAAAATCATAGAAATATGCAAAAATCAGGCATAATCCTTGTATGTACTACCAAATAGGGGTAAATAGGGGCTACCCCAGAAGACCGGTTAAGACTGGTTTTTTCCAAAGACCAAAACCAACCCGATTGAAACTTAGGAAAGACTCAGACCTGACCAATCAGGACCAGTCTTCATCGCTTTGGTTTGGTTAAAAACCAGTTTTTCATCGGTTTTAGGACTAGACCTTTAATCACTACATGAGGGGAGCACATGTTCTGATGTAGTAGTTCGAGATGATAGCAAGGTGTATCCAGCATGTGGTGGCTGTGTAGCTACCAGTGTACAAACAATGAACATATTACCAACATGTTCAGGGTTTTTTCAAAGGTTTGATGTGTGGCGTTCTGAGGGTATTAGAGTATATATAAGTATGTTACACTTGGTAGCTAGGGCTAGGAGTGTCTACTAGGGTCGCCATTGGGAGTGAAAATAGTATAATTTGTAACACATTGACAATACATATCCATATCTGTGTCAGATAAAATACAGGAGTAGTCAGATGCCCCTATATTGATTAACAAAGTGAAAGAACTATTTACCAAGATGTTAGGGAAACTACTATAACTTAATACCATATTTGCAAAAGGCTAATATGTGATATAAGTGCTGATGATTTAAAATATAAATAAAGATGTGTAGAGAAATGAATTGATATTTAGAAGACTTGTCAAAACATATCAGGAACACCACATTCCACTATAAAGATGACAATAAGACTACAGAAAGAGTAACTTAAATACATTGGTAACTCCCATGAGCTATATATCTAGTCTCAAATGACAAGAAAATGTTATGTGAAGCAACAACAATAACCTTAGTACTTTAATGAGGTACCCATGAGGAGACCATCAAGTCAAGTATAAGGGCAAGAGATCTCACTCACAGTCAAGTGGAAGAAGAACTAGAGTAATGCTTGATTGTGCAGAACTAATGAGGGGACACCATCATAAAAATGTACATAAGTGTAATGAAAAAGTGTACTAAAGTATAGCAAAAAAAATGTAGTCTCAATGTCGGAAAAAAAGTACACAACAATATACAAAAGTGTACTAAAAAGTGTAGGGAAAAAGTGTACCACAGTTGTAGGAAAAAATGACTAAAGAGTACTTAAAAAGTGTAGGAAAAAGTGTACTAAATGTACCAAAAGAATTTGTAGTCAAAGGTGTAGGAAAAAATGTGTACAAACAATGTACCAAAGTGTACTGTGTACCAACAAATGTAGGGAAAATTGTCGCAAAAAATGACTAGAATGTTAGGCCGAATAGAGCCATTATATAAATTGGACAAATTCATGGATGTCCCATATTACTTGATGAGAGTCACACCATGGGGGTCCCATGGAGGAAGAAAAAATGAATTTTATGAATGAATTTGGGATATGTCATTAGTTACATAATATGTATGTGACACCCAAAATCATGTTGTTGATTGCTAGTAAAATAATATTTATTTAAATATTTAAATATTAAATGTTATATTTGCATGCTAATAGTGTGACTGTTACAGTCATACATATACTAATTGGAGCCCTTGACTGCTAAAAAATATAGTGAAAAGTATTGTCAAGTGTACAGAAAAGTGTCATGGAAAAAGTAGTTGACTAACAAAAAAGTGTAGTGAAAAGGGTAGTAGATCACCACAGAAAGTGTAGTTAAAAGTGTAGCTA
>JBBPPE010000038.1:28085-38093 GCA_038091835.1 Leccinum ochraceum
AAAAAATATAGTGAAAAGTATTGTCAAGTGTACAGAAAAGTGTCATGGAAAAAGTAGTTGACTAACAAAAAAGTGTAGTGAAAAGGGTAGTAGATCACCACAGAAAGTGTAGTTAAAAGTGTAGCTAAAAGTGTAATAATGTATTCCTGAAAAATGTAGTCACATATTTGGTAGTCCCCCAGACTTTTCACTACACTTTGTTGGCATAGGTTACTACACTTTGAACTATAATTTAACTACACTTTCCGCTACACTTTTTTGTACACTTTTAACTACACTTTTAACTACCTTTTTTGGTAGTCTACTACCCTTTTCACTACCCTTTTTTGTACACTTGACAACAGTTTTCACTGTACTTTTTGGGTAGTCTACTACCCTTTTCACTAAACTTTTTCATACACTTGACAACACTTTCCACAACACTTTTTGTACACTTTTAACTACACTTTTTGGTAGTCAACTACCCTTTTGACTACCCTTTTTCGTACACTTGAAAACACTTTTCACTACACTTTTTTGATACTCAACTACCCTTTCCACTACATTTTTTTGTACACTTGACAATACTTTTCATGACACTTTCTTGGTAGTCAACTACCCTTTTCACTACACTTTTTTGGTAGTCTACTAATCTTTTCACTACACCTTTGTTGGTAGTCAACTACACTTTGCACTACACTTTTTTGGTACTTTACAATATTTTCCACATGCATGTCACTACTCTAGGGGGTAATTATATAATCACCTTTAATCTATATTTATGTATAAACTCAAGGTCTGATATTTTATCTTATCTCAGTGATTAGATTAGATAAGATCATGATAAGAGAAGGTGAAATAATAGATTTATGACAACCAATATTATATTATATAAAATCACTACTGTAAATGTCCAATTCAGCATTTGGGTGTCCCATTTTTGTTTCGTGGATGTCCCATACTGGTATTGTTGGTGTCCCATTATGTGTTACAGGCAAAGAATAATGACAAAAGAATAGTTGAGCAAGTGTAACACCTGGTGAGACTCTAAAACTAAGGTACTAAGGAGAGATCATACCCAAAAAGGGTTGAGACATTGAGGGTCAAAGGGTCAAGGGACTTGAAGGATGACAAGACACTCAGAGTGTATTCCAAGTAGCTCTAGCTTAAGGTAATAAAACAATGAGACAGTTCTTAAATACTATGAGATGGAAGGTGATAGAATCACAAGGAAGGAATGCATTATCCACAGTAGGGAATGAGTCAGAAGTTGCGGAAGGCTATGTGTACAGTAAGCGATGACTTGGTGATGACAAAGAAGTTGAGAGTCAGATGATAAGAGATACAAGATAGAGAGAAATAGGATCAAAGATAAGTGAGATAGAGAATAAGTTCATCAGTGGTGTAGAGCGGGAAGAGAAACCACCCGAGATCTATAGGGAGTATACTAGAGCAAAGCAAAAGGCATGAGAGAGTGAAAGGAAAAGAAGACAAAGAAAAAAGAGAGGGGTATAATGGCTCCATTCAGCCTAAAAATCAAATTCCCAAAAGGTACCCAAGGTCCATAGGAAGCCCCATATAAAAACAAGCTATTAGCACAGAAAAGATTAAGGTAATAGCTTGTTCAAATGGGTTGCATGAAGTGGATGGGACATCTCTTTTTCTCATCTGAAAACAGTTGAAAAGATCTTTGTCAACTTTACTTGTCAGATGTGGCTACTGTTGAACAGCAACTCTATGAGTTTTCAAGAAGCTATATAACCTTGGTCCATGGAGAAAGTATATTTGAATTGTGCCTTGTAGAGGACCACCAATGTTTTTTTTTTCTAGTTAAACATCTATACTAAGTCTTTTCATCTCCAGAATATTCTTATCATCCCCAATCTCCTTGAAATACCTTTTGTGTTGAACCAGGATATCTGTAGCAATTTCACAAACTCATGAACAAATAAGAGTGATTTGGTGTCATGGTCTATGGACAGATGGAGCTGAATAGTTTATAATATGTAATGTCTTCCAACCTCTATGCCAACCTCCAAAAAGGTTATTGGAAGATTTTGAATCATTTACAGAGATGGAAAGGTCTACTTCACAACCAACTCTATGTTCTACAAGATCTCAGACTAGCTGACAATGATACTACTGTCAAAAGAAGAACTGGACCACAAGCTATCAAGCCCACTATAGAGTTTACCTTGGATATGATATGTATTTCATTGCTGGCTATGATAATTTGGTCACATATCAACAGCTCTAACCAGAATGATAGAGACTACACATAGCTAGAAAGAGAAAGTCTACCAAATCCAAAACATTCAGAAGGCCACCACCAAAGAAAGGCAGTAAGGCCAGTGGCCATGTCTCTGTCTCCTCACCATGCAAATTCAAGTGGAAAATGATAGGTTGATGCTATTTGGTTCTGAGGATGGCATAGAAGATGAAGATGCTCAAGCATACCATTTCAACCTGAAAATGATAGATTGATCATTGAGTTGTTTGGTTGTGACAATGATAGTGGAGTTTTTTTTTTTGAATCAATCTATGTCATATTGCAGAGCATATAAGCTCTATGGAGGACAAACTATCTAAGCAAGGGCTCTTGTCCTTCACAATCTCCACCTGAATGAATGCCCAGGGTGGGCATGACCTCCTTGGTCAGCCATTTCTCCTGGCCGTTTTAGACGCCACAGGTCACCATCACTGTGCTCCGTTGGTGCATGTCAGATTTTGTAAAGTACTTCATGAAAATATGGGTAACATGTACTTGGGCCTGAGGGCCTGTCGTATGATGGGAGTGATAGAGTGTGTGAATAATTATAGGAGAATAATTAAGTGTGATTGGGTTGAGGACCACAAATTCATTATTGTTGTTGTCACCGTCATGGAGCAAGTTTAAAGTATTCACTGGTGGGTGGGTGGGTAGGCAGGCAGCAGTTTGATGATAGTCTTCATTGTCTAGCATCCTGTTCTCTTTTCTCACTCTTGAGTCTCAACTTATCTCTGTCTAATCCAGCTGTGTCCCACGCAAAATAACAGGTAGGTGAATGCTGTGCAATAGTGTTTGTGCAATTTGTTCAAGTTTATCTGACAAGAGGATGTTATTCTGATGCTGCTAGTTTCATTTGGACATTACCAAAAGTTGTGCTTTGTTGACTGGTTGCTGCGATAAAGAGAAATGATACTTTGCAGGCTTCAGGTTTCATGAGGAGTATAGTTGTCTGCTTTTTTTCCCAAAGTGTTTCTCATTATATGGTGTTCTTGTGTGTAAAATGGGCACTCCAGCACATAGTGTTTCATAATTTCTGGTGTGCTTGGACAGTGTGGACAGTCCAAGTTGTTGGATGTTGAATATGTGCTTGTTGAGAGCAATGTGTCAGTAGAGTGGCCTGTTTCTTGGATAGCAGGGAAATGAGTTTGAGAAACAAATTTGAAGGCTTATCTGACATTCCAAGTTTGCTCATGCATAGGTATTATGGCAATTTTTTCCAGTCTAAGTTGATACAGTGACACTTTGAGTGATTTTTGTATGCTCATTTTAGGTGAATATGTTATTGGGCAGAGGATCAGTTCTTATGTTTATTTGTTTGCTTTTTCATTGCCTTCCACATCCTTGTGGCCAGGTATCCAGTGCATATTGATTTATTTGGTTTGTAGGTCATGTTTTGCTTTGGCTTGTTTGATTAATCCATGGAGGTGGTGAAATATGTATTGGCCTGGTTTTATAGTTGGTTTCTCAGTGGATTTAATGACTGGTTGATTGTCCATGAGTATGGATATAGGTCCAGGCATGTAGATAAGCAATAAGAGGATCTTTACTGCTACTGTTAGGCCTACTGCCTTGGCTTCACATACCATACAGTCTTTTGGTTTACCTAGGTGGTATCAGAGTATTTTGGATTGTGAGTTGGTCAGTAGATATATGGCTGCTGCTCCCACACTTTTGTTGGTGCTTGATGCATCACTGTATATTATTGTATGTTGGCAGGTAATTTTGGCCAAGTCTTCAATAACACTTTGGTGTTTGGAGTAATATATGTTTTGAAGGGCAGATTGGTGATTGGTAGAGGATTATTGTATGTGAGTGGTTCAATGTCATCTAGTTTGATGGCATAAGTGTTAAACAGATAATGTCCTGTGTGCAGACCTATGACGCTTGATGAATCTATTTGTTGCTCTTTTGACATAGACATATAGTGGGTGCAACTGGGAAACAGCTGCTAGATGCAAAGTGGATTGATGGCATAAGTTTTGGATTCAGTGGATAATTGTATTGCCAAGTATTTTGAGTATGTCAGTGGGAGTGGTATGTATGGCACCAGTGACACTTAATGTTACAATCTTTAGATGACCTCCTCTCGTTCTCTTCTTGTTGTTCTTGTTTCTATCGATGTGGTTTCATTGACTCATCCTTTCTTTCTTGTACAATTAGTCATCCATAGTTTCTTTGTCATACTTGCTGTGGATTACCTACTCATTCCTCATCATTCTTTGTGATTCTATGACACCACTCTTCTAACCAATCGGCAATAGCCTACTCACTTATATTCAACTTACTTATATGCAGTACACCCAATGTACCTCCTTTTTCCAAATCTTAACCTCCTTGAGTATGCTAGATACATCTTAGAATATATCCCTTGCTTTGAACTCTCTTTGTGACCTTGTCCTGCACTAGTAAGGTCTCTCAACTCTCAGAAGATCTCATCATCCTGATTCTTCAACTCTCATGATCTTCTTTAGCTTTCTTGATCTTCATTTGCCTCTCGATAGTTCCCTCTCAAGGCTACTCTTGGTCCTACCTGGACCAAGTGTAACACTTAGCATGGTAATTCTCTGAACACTATTATAATATCTTTCTTATAGCTCCTTTGGATCCTGTCTTGCAGACACTGTCTTCTGTCATGTATATGGGTCAGATCCAGATGTTCACTGCATAGAGGTTTTAGGGAATGGCAACTTTTCATTAGCATGACTAGTGTTTGAAAGTACAGTCCTAGGACTGATAAAAGACCGCAACCGGACTGGACTTTCTTATCACAACTGGACTTCAGTTGCAGTTGCCTCATTTCAAAATTCAAAGACTGATAAATATTTAAACTGAACTGGACTGAAATTTTGAAAAAGACCAGTTGCAACCGGTCACAACCGATGTACAGCCACCCCTTATCTTTCCTATAATTTTTGTGCATTTTTCCCACTATTTTTTTTTTTAATAATTTTCTGCCATCATCTCACATTTTTATCATAAATATAGAAGTTAAGTTGGTATCAATATGAAAATGGTTGGTGAGACATCAAATGACAATCATAATATCAATATTTAGTTGCTACATTAAGATTTATTGATGTTACATATGATACATTTTACATATACACTACACACATTACAGCAATCTTAAGTGCCAAATGACATGCAGTTTTAAAATCTTCATATCTCTGTGAGTTCTTAAGTTAATTACATAACAAAAATATGGAGTGGAAGCTAAGAGTCCGGTCTAAATTTGGGTCACAACTGGTCTTCGAAACTGCAATAGGCCGGTTTTGTTCGGTCTTGGTCCAGTTTTTTCCATATCAGGAAATTCCCAGGACCAGTTGCGGTCCGGTCTTTTCCAAAAAAAGGCAAAAGACCAGACTAAACTGGACTTTCAAACTCTAAGCGTGACTGGAATATCCAATGAGCAGAAAAAGAGGTGCTTGAGTTGCAGGACATAGGCGGTGCCTTTGGCTATTGCATATGTGGTTTAAGCCATCCAGTTGAGTGTGTAGTCAATGATTACTCCGTAGGCAGTGCCTTTGGCTATTGCGTATGTGGTTTGAGCCATCCAGTTGAGTATATAGTCAATGATTACTCCCAGGAATTTGTGTTGTGGGATTGGTGTGATGTTGATGCCTTGTGTTGGAGTGTGGGGCAGGGTTTCTTTGTTTGGATACAGAAATCTAATAGAGCAAATTTTAAGGTTTCTAAATGAGAGCTGTGAGACTTGGCCTCAGAGATCACATGATGTTTTAGTGAATAGCACATAGGATAGAGCCCAATTGAATATGAATATTAGATACACCTTCAATTGATCTTCCTATATCATTCAACATGTAATAAGCACATTCCAACTATCGTAGATATGATGCATGAGAGCAATGGGTAGTCTTGTAGAGAAATAGCTAATGAGGACATCGTCAGAGGTGACTTCACTAAGAGTAACTTTGTTCTGGAATTCAGAGATGTAGACAGTGAGCAAGGAGTCTTTGTTCATTCTGGTCGACGATAGCCATGCAATGGTGTTTGCCTTGTTGTCTTGATGATTGAATGCTTGTTTGAATCCTTGGATGAAGTCAGATAGTGGCCGAAGAAAGGGGTTGTAGAACTGAGAACTTTGGATCGGAAGGTGGACACCCAGGTGAGAGCAGATCCTTCTATCATGTAGGAGAGGGCATAAGCAATGTGTTTAGCATCTGTGTCATAGACAGCTTTGTTCATTAAGAGGTATAGTTGGTCAGTGTTAATGAAAGTCTTTGCTTCGGATGAAGAGCCATTAAAGGCTTTGGGTGCTCCTAGATGAAGTTCAGTGGGTCTTGGTGTGGTCATTGTGGATAGGGTTGTTTGGGGAGGTTGAGGGTGTGGGCATTCTACTGAAAAGTGGTGGTGTAAGTGTTCTATTGTGAGGTGGTTCAGGGGAGGGAGGTTTACTAGGTGGGAACGTGTAGTCGACCTCGATAGCTTCAGTTTCATCACAAGGGAAAGAAGATTAAGAAGAAGGTTGACTATGAGTTTGGTAAGTTCCTGGAAGGGAGCTGGTGGTGGCAAGAGGGGTTGGTTCTTCTTCAGCATCTGAAGGGGCTTGAAAGTATCCGAAGCGAGATGGTTGTGGAGGGGTTGAGAAGGAGGGTGGGTCCTCCTTGGGTGAAGGGCGTTGAAGGACAATGGTGGGAGGCTCTACTTTCAATGGTAGGCGCGAAGAACTAACTTTGACCTTGGTCCAGGTAGGAACAAGGGTAGCTTTGAGAAATAGTCCTCTGAGAGGGAAAATGAGGAATGAAGGGACTAAGAGGAGTTCTGAGGATCAAAGGATCCGAACATCGAGATCTTCTGAGGGTCAAAGGATCAGAAGCTTAGGTTCAGGGAATCTCAATACGACTTTGATGGCTAAGATGTTTGAGCACTCAAAGTCAAAGTGTCTCCTCAGGTGCAAGACAAGGTCATATAGAGAGTTCAAAGTAAAGGATATATTCCAAGATATATCTAGGATACTTGAGGAGGTCAAAGTTAGAAAAGAGAGTACATTGAAGATGTAACACTTTAAATAGGCAGGAAAATAAGTTCATAGTTGACAGATGATTGGCCAGGAAAATGGTGTCATGGAATCCTAAAGAATGGTGAGGAATGCATAGGTAATCCACAGTAAGTATGACAAAGAAGCTGTGAATGACTAATCATACAAGAAGAAGACAAGTCAATAAGGCCACATCAGAAAAGAACTAGGTGGGGGTTCTCTATGAATCATAACATCCTCCTCTCTATCCTCTTCTCTTTACTAGTATATCAATTCAAAAAATGACTTTGAGGAGTTATGGACAATATACATGGGAGTTTTCAAAGTCTGGGAATTGATTGAGAATGGTCTTGAATGCCTCCACAGTCCAGAATTTATTTAAACCCATAACAAAGTCTATCTGCTCACTATTTCTTTTCTTTGTAATATATTTTCCTGACCACCAAATCTTACCAGAACTTTTGTAGAAGCTTTATTATATCTAATGAATGGATTGACACCATTTTCCAATCTATATTCTAGTTTTGTGTTTTAGTTTTTAATTCTCATTGAAGTATATAGAGTATGTATGTTCTTGCTGTATGAATATCCTCCAAACATGATAGAACAGCTAAACATGCCCCTTTCATTCCTCAGGTAAATATTGACCTTTATAGCCTTGAATATGGTGGCTATAAATAAGTGAAATGTTATTTCCACATTTTAAGACCCTCTAAATATGATGGTAACATTCACTAAGCCAATAAAAATCACATACAAGAATAGTATGATTCCCTCCTCCTTCTCTGCTTGTATCAAGGCATGATTGTTTTGGTGTTCTCAAGATCATACCTCCTACCCCTTGGGTAAAGATTGATTTTTTCTAGTCCCAAATATGCTAGCTATAAATAAGTGGGATATACTGTCTACTATTGTAACACCCTCTGAATATGATGGTAACATTGGCTAAGCCCAGAAAAATCACTGGAGAGAATGGTAGCATATTCTCCTGCTGGTCAAAAACAACAAAACAAAAAAACTGTACATGATGCCCAGAGACACTGTGGACCATGGGAGAATTTTTCCTGGGTTAATTGGTGCACCATACCACCTTGTTTGATTTATATTTCAAGAATGCAAGCACCAATTTTCAAGATTAGTAGGTCAAAATGATTGTCAACAAGGCCTCTATTTTATTATAAAATATGCAAATACACAAATTCAAGTTTGACACTTAATTCAAAAATGGCTCTATATATAGGCTAGCTGAAACTGATAAGGCTTATGACATCCACCAAAACAACTTTGTATCTTGATAGATCAAGGTTATTTTTCAGCTAGAACCTTAACATATCTACATATTCATTTACACCCACATGCAAGGCAAACCTCATTTACATCTACAAAAAACCTTATTTACATACACACATGGCAGACCTCATTTGTAATGTGCAAATAATGACCAGATCCAAGTATATGACATCTTGATTAGTAGTAGACCATGGTAGGCTCATTTTCAAAATGGTCCACTCAAAACAGATGGAGTTTGTGATCTGCTCTGGTCATGCAATGATAGTAGGCTCTTCTCCACATCAGGCAGCATTACACTTGGTCCAGGTAGGAATGAGCATACATCTTGTGGGTTGAGGGATGAGAGACACAGAGGTTCCCAAACTAGTGGAGGGAAATGTTAATGAGTTGTTGGACTGCAATGATGACAAAAATGCATCCAATCTAGTGAAGGATGTCTAACATGAAGGTATGAGAGAGTGTTGAGTCAAAAATATGATGAAGATTTATTAGAGGCTGGATTGCAACAAGTAGTTAATACAAGGGAGTCAAGCTTATATAGCACAGAGGAAGATGATTGAGTAATTGAAGATGGAACATTGTGAAACATACAAATGTCAAAGAATTGCATGCAGCCATAGAAGAACATTGGAATGAATGGATACAAGAAGCTGCAACCATCACAGTAGATGTTGGCAAGGCAGCTGATTCCTCAAAGAGAATGTTCTAATCACGATTGCTGTCCAATATGGACAACTTGGAAACCAACCTGTTTGCAGTCAAAAATATGATATTGAAGAAGTTAATCACTGGCAATGACTGCACAATTATTGGCACATGTGATCATGATTATCAATGATGGTTACATGTAATCAAGTGGTATACTTCAAACAGTTCTGTAGTTTCATGAAATTTCATTCAAATGTGGTCTAAGTAGTATACTTGCTTCTGAGGCAATGAATTGTATGTACTGGAGTGATTGATGTTCCAGCATGTTTGGTAGTCATACATTGATCTCTGGTTTTGTGAGATTACATTCAAACATACTCTAAGTTGAATATATGTTTCAGCAATGAACTGCATAGAATGGTGTGATGTTCTGGCATCTTTTACAGTCAGTTAGGGTCCTATGTAAGATGATTACTGCCACAGTGTAAAGATTTGTTCCATCATCAATTATAAGCAAAATTTAAGAAAAAATGAAAATGAAAATCCCCAGACTTTGTCCTATATCACTATCCATTAGTGACCTAGCCAATTGTATAGTAAAATCGCGAAAAATGAAGACCAGACAATCTAGACTTTGTTCTAGAGATAGACACGACTACTATGATTAGACATGACCAAGTTAGTAATTATTGTGATGCAATCAAGTCAATTTCTCTTACCAAATCCAAGTGAACTTTAACAAAATTTGTACAATATATACTTAGAGTCTGAAATTGATGAGAAATGATATCAATTATCACAAAAAATATGAAGAACCTACATC
>JBBPPE010000039.1:0-37791 GCA_038091835.1 Leccinum ochraceum
CCGCCTGAAGCTGATGGAGGGTCTGTATCGCTTCCTGGACCAGGTCTTACAGGTCCAACCAGCTACACCAGGCCGGACTGGGATAGCGCCCAATATTTCACGTAGGCGCGCCGTATCCAAGATCTTCGCGATGCGCACACGTGTAAGAGCCGTCGCAGTGGCGCCCAGGTGGATTGGGGACTCATCGCACACCCAATCCTCGCCTCCATCCTCCTGGAAGATGTTCTTCGCATGGAGTCGGATCCCATTCTTCCCATCCCTAATAGCCTTTGGGGCGATCACCAGCGCCCAATGGCACCTTTAATGTTCGCGTTAATATGGATGCACAATGGGTATGGAATCTGGGTCTAACCCGGTATCTATATCTAACTGACCAACTGCGGTGGTATGTAGCGCGAGATAGAGTCTATCCTTGTTTGATGACATGAAGAAAAGAATATATCGAGAATCCGATGTGAAATGTGGAAGCGCAAATGCGGACCTGGTAAAAGGTCGATAATCTAGATGGCGTTAGCGGTGGCAAATATTTATATCATATGCACTGCATTCCACACGTTTTTGGCGCATGACAAACCATACCAAACCGTGCACCGCATTTTCCATTGATTTCAGACGGAGTATGTTAGGTGACGTTTGGAATTCCATGCACTGCATTCCCGCGCTTGTCTAGCTTGGAATATACGTAACACATTCGCATCGCTCAAACGTTGCAACATAGGATCGAGATCGCAACACGGAATGTGAAGAGTCAGAAGACCATAAAGCAGTGGTCGAGCATATGCTCGAGCAATCGCACATGTATGTTGTATTTGCGCAGGGCATTCCACGATATGCAGAGCACGCTTCCGGCTGCTCGAGCATGTGCTCGATCTTCCGAATGGTCATGTAGGTTACTGGTAACTATACAATAGACTTGCAGTTGCAGATACTGATTTCCCGAGCGCTCTGATAGTTCTCTCTGATTGTGGAAAGCCATGTTGCGATATCTATACTCATATACTGCGTACTCGAGCACATGTTTCAGCGAAAGACATTGCGGGCACCCTATCTACGAATGGTGATGGCAGATGGATTCAGATTTAAACCGTCGCCGAGCACATGCTCGAGCGCACGAAATCTCATGCACTCCATTTCCCCATCAGTTCCGGATATTGTGGTACACATGATTCGCGGCCGAGCACATGCTCGAGCGGCAGAATAGTTAGTTGGGTTGTTGGACAGATATGCTAATGGCAATGATGGCTGCTCGAGCACATGCTCGAGCGCGCGGCATCGCATGCATTCCATTTCCCCATCCCCTACAGACATTTCTACATATTTGAATCGCGGCCGAGCACGTGCTCGAGCAGCATAATAGTTAGTTGGGAGTTTGGACAATACATCGTGGATATGCCAATGCCAATTAAGGCTGCTCGAGCAGATGCTCGAGCGCGCAGAATCGCATTCAGTCCATTTCCCCATCAATGCAAGACATCGGTACATATTGGAATGGCGGCCGAGCACGTGCTCGAGCAGTAGAAAAGTTAGTTGGAGTTTGGACACTATATCATAGATATATGCTAATGCCAATTAAGGTTGCTCGAGCACATGCTCGAGCGCGCGGCATCGCATGCATTCCATTTCCCCATCCCCTACAGACATTTCTACATATTTGAATCGCGGCCGAGCACGTGCTCGAGCAGTAGAATAGTTAGTTGGAGTTTGGACACTATATCATAGATATATGCTAATGCCAATTAAGGTTGCTCGAGCACATGCTCGAGCGCGCGGCATCGCATGCACTCCAGTTCCCCATCACCTACAGACATTGCTACATAATTTACTGGCGGCCGAGCACGTGCTCGAGCAGCATAATAGTTAGTTGGGAGTTTGGACAATACATCGTGGATATGCCAATGCCAATGCCGGCTGCTCGAACACATGCTCGGGAGCGCGGCATCGCATGCACTCCAGTTCCCCATCACCTACAGACATTGCTACATAATTGACTGGCGGCCGAGCACGTGCTCGAGCAGCAGGATGGTCAGTTGGGACTTGCTCGAGCACATGCCCGACCGCAGGGCATCGCATGCAGTCCATTTCCCCATCAGTGCAACACATTTTGACATATTTGATTCGCAGCCGATCACGTGCTCGAGCAACAGAATAATAGTTAGTTGTGGTTCTGGACGGTATATCGTAGATATGCTAATGTGGATGCAGCACCTTACTCATATCACAAGAGTGCTTGGATCGGCTGTCGACCTCAGCTTTGACCACGAAATAAATTACATAACCATTTTACATAATCCTACTTGAAGTGGTATTGTTGTCCACAATACGACTTATAACATTGTCCTCCACAACGACACTTAGAGCCATGTTCCACAATACCATTTAGAGACATTACCACAATACTATTTAAGTAGTGGGTATTCACCGCCATCTGCCCGACCACTCTCCTTCATAGTCCTTCCAATCATCACTCCTTATGCAGAACAAGTGCACTAAACTACATGTCCACTCGAACACCAAAACAACCAAGCCGGGGTACAGTGGTTATGTGGCGATAGCACTTGTGTGATACTGATATATACATTGTAGATATGTGGCATCAATGGTTACTGAACCTGTGGGCGAGGGAATCCATGTCGACGATTTCACAGTCTCTCTATCTTGGCCCGCTCCGCGTTCTTCTGTGAGAGGCGCGGAAACTATGGAAGAATCTAACCGAGGCGCCCACTGGAAGCAGCTGAAGAGCCAGTTAGGGTATGGTGGCATTTCTAGATACGGGATAACGATGCTGATACAGATGTCGTAGATGTGTCTCGTCGATGATCATTGAAGATGGGGGCGTGCTCTCCCAATCAGAGACTGTCCCAAATTTTGGCATGATGTCCTTTCCAGTCGCAGGACAATACAAGACTTTTCGTATTCTCTATGTCCCAGATCCAAGCCGTCAACTCGAAGAACACCCTTATGGTGACCTAGGCTGGATGTCGCGAAAGATCACATGGGATCAATACGAAGAAGTCAAACATCTGCACAACGCATGTTTCATTGAAGAGGAGCAACCAGAAGATGTTCGTGAAGACGAGATAATGGTAGAGATTATGGAGTGGGTGAGTAAACTCAAATAATCAGTGCAGACGTATCCTTGACGAGGATGATCAGTTGTGGACCTTGATGTGCATGTCCGAGCACAAGGAACGAGATATCCGATCTTTCAATGTCAGTTATATGAACTGGATGGATTTCAAGACGATAGTTTGTGCACCATCGCAACACTCGGAGGGATGGAACACACTGGCCTCAATGGACTGTATCGTTGGCGGTATGGACTATACAATCGGAGCTAGGTGCGCATGGGATATGTTGCTTTGAGGTAGTCGTTGACCTGCTACCGACAGGTTGGACAATAGACAACATTATGACTTGGATGGGAACGAAGTGCGCAGTTTTGAGTCCAGCATGAGACTCCTCGAAAATAAAGTAACCATCTGGCCGCCCACACCCGAGGTACAGATGGCGGCACATAAACAGCAAACAATTGCTTTCCTAGATGAGATCGCTACAGCACATGGTTGGAAACGACCGCAGACAAGGGTCATACATGACGGTGAACCAATACCCATCAACGGAGTCCTCAAGCGCAGTCACAGTGACTGCGGATCTCACGTGTTGCTCCCAGTGGAATCTGTTCCACATGACGCTGCCGATGCAGAACAGCGCAAGAAGAAACTCGCTGCAGCTCGCACATGGGACAGGATCAAAGAACTCACAACGTCTATCGATCAATCCTGGATGTGCCAGGATTATATACCGACATTGCTGAAGCTTGGAGAATGGAGGTTTTTTTTGATGGGTGAACAGATCATCAACGTCGTTCATACTGTGAAGAATACGCACAACGACTTCTGGACAGGTGAATCAGTCACTTCGTTTTATACGAAGAGCGAAATCAGGTACGTTGTATTTCATGGCACCGTGCAATGTTGACCGACCGGATATTACAGAGAGATCTGGGCACGATCCAAACGAGGAGAAATCACGATTAACGATGAAACATTCGTTAATCCCCCTCGAGCAGATTATTCACTGCTCGTACGAGGCACCGCAGAGATCTATGACTTCGTTGGCACCGTCTTCCGCGAGCTGGTCGTCAGGGAGAGCCGAGCGGGTGGAACCTGCAATTCGATGTCTGTCTTTTGTCGGATAGACGTTGGGTTGATGTTTGATGAAGCTGGCAACCCAAGTTACTTCGTCAACGAGATAGAACGGACGGCGACAGCAAGCCTGTGGCTGAGAACGGTGACGGAGAATGATCAGAGGGATATCGTTGGCACATTCGCTGGGGTCTTCCATACTTATCTCAGTCTCCCAGAATGTTTAGAAGGCTGATTCGCATATGTTTTAGAACTGAATTTGTTAGGCATATCTGAACATCACTTTTATGCAATTATGTATTCCTGTATATCATTAGATACATCATTGACATCAGTGCTTCCAGTACCCACCTGTGCTCTACAAATTTCATCTGGACAACTGTTCGAGCGTGCTACAAGAAAAGAGAAAATACGTTGAACGACACAATTCGTTCGGTTTTGTAAATATGGCGTTCCGAAAATCGAGCATACATGCCCATAGAGTATGAGCAATAACATCACTATTGAAATATCCGTGCGATTGAAAACATGCTCGAGCATACTCATATGAAATCCACGAGTACACCCAACAGCACCATACAATCCGTAATCAAATAAAGCAAGCCGAACACCTGCTCGAACACTATAAAACCAGATCTGTAATGCAGCTCGAGCATATGTGGGACCTCAGGGAGACGTGCACTCTGAGGCTGAAGGATTTGAATATTTGTCTATGTGCACGTGGTATTATTGCCACCGTGACGTCAGCCGTTGAGACGTCATCGACAAATGTATTATTCAGCCCCTCCTATCCCTTCCTACATACACGAGTATGCACTGCCTACTTACATAACGATATATTGTTTATATTATCACATGATTAACCAACGAAACAACTTGAAGGAAATTGCCGAAATGAGTCAAACACACATAAACATTAATTTGTTTCGCGCGTTATCACACTGCCACGAATAGTCTCTTTGAAACCAACTCGTTGCCCCCCTAAAAACCTCTCATCACTCCCACCAGACATGGATTACGATTTCCCTTCTCCTCATCTCGACAAAAAGACTGTTGCGAAGTCCATCGATGGCATCTTATCCACGGATGTGGTCATTGGTGCAAATGACGGCATGATCCTACCAGTTTCTCGCACCTCGTTCAATGGGACCAAAGTTACATTCCTTTTGCCATCGTTCTACGACAGGTACTTCAAGCTCTTGGTCTACCGTGTCAATTCCATCGCGCTCGTCTTGAAGTTTTGGGACGAGTTCAAGGCATCAGACCCTACGGTCACGAATAAATCATGGATCACGCTCGCTCAGCACGTCCTATATTTTACGAATGTGCTGGAATTTCTAGATCGTTCGGTCGGACAAGCGAACATGGACAGCACCTGGCGGTGCCGCGACTTCGAACGAGTTTTGGTGAGCGAGCTGCTTGTGCATAGGCACGAGCCCATCTTCGCCTATTCCTACCGTGCGTCACGAAAGAATTCCGACCCCAATCTAAACACATGTTCCCTGGATTCACTCGGTAAAAACCTTTTCGTACTACATCACATTCACATTATGATGTCGTTTTGCGTTTTCTAGATCTCGATGAATACTTCAACAAGATTGGCGATATTGTCTCGGGTCGATCTAACGACTTTCGCCTCGAATCTCAGGATATCAGCACAGCGAGAGCTATCCTCGGCCCCATGCTGGCATATTATTCAAATTCCGAACGAATCTCCATTGGTATATATCACTACTTCTCATACATTCTTATCATACTCATAGGAGTGTACATAGCGGACCCCCACGTTAAAAAGTGGGGCAGCTACGGCCTGCCTGTACGAGACCCGTTTTCCAATGATGTGGGAGATCTGGATGTGATGATACCGTCATCCCCAGATGAGGAGGAAGACGAAGAGGGAGTTGAAGATGGAGGGGAAACCACATCGGAAAATTAGAGCAGGCATCTTCGACTCGACAGCAGTATGTTCTACGTGCCACAAACTTTCATGTTCTCGAAATCGTGTCGTGTCACATCTTGTTATCGATCTTCTTTGTATACATGAGAATATAGGTTATGTATGTTGTACATCGTCTACGATGGGTTTCGAGCATTATTATTCAACCGTGTTCGCTTTACTTTGAGCTAGTTCTTTGATGATAAGCATGTTGAGGATCTGGATGGGTATTTGGGCCAATGACTCGGTGTGATTTCAAGTGCTGTCGACGTATCAATAGTCATCCTTCCCTATCTCTGATTAATCTTCTGTGAATGCCACCTGAACAGTAATGTCATTTAGGTGCTGCTACGTCAGCGTTGGACCTTGTCTCTGTCCACATATTGTAATGTCAACATATCCAACCAATGCATGCACCGTGCCGACTTCGGGAAACTAACAGGACTCGAACTAGTCATCTACGATCAATAAAGGCGATGCGAACAAGTACGAGAAATATGATATATCTTGGTTGTCTCACTAACCATCTCCTTGTGCTAACGCACTCGATTCCATTCAGCGCTCGGACTCGTGCTCGCAATGTCGAGGGAGTGTTACTTTTCGAGCGCTAGTTATGACTCGTCTTACAATAAAGTCCTTCCGACATCGTCGTACTACCGTCCGATCGGATGAAGTCTATGGAAATTCGATATCTTACGAAGGGTCCGAGTGCCCTGAGAATATAAATAAATAATGATGCTGAAAACATTGCATTTGATTTCTGGATTGACGTTATCTAAAGTCATCGATTTAACGTGAGGTTTCTTCGTGATTATGTAATGACAGTCTGAAAATGGTTAGTTTAATGGTCATCTGATGGTGCGATAAAAGGAAGTTTGGCATTGAACAATCTGTGTTGATTCTTTCCTCGTCTTTCGCCCATTTCTGACATTTGTGAACAACACTGGTTCAGCCATCCATCGACACCCAAGGACATCCACGATCACGATGACTGAGTTATTAAAACCATACAAGGACGAAAAGGAAATAGGAAGAACCGACGACCAGATCGGCTCACCTACAGTTAACGTTAGTCACACAATCTGTGAATATGATCCAAACAATATTCGACCGTAATATACAACCAGACCCCCGAAGAGGGACTATTGCATTTGTTCAGAATCCTCAAGGCAGAAAACAAGACATACCGGGATCTGGAGTCAGAGGCTGGAATCGAGGGCGCTGCAAGTATGTGGGTGCAACTTCTATCTCAAGACTATGTTTGGGACATCATGGAGTGCTTCGAACCAATGGCGATCCACATATTCGATGGTAACGTCGATCTGAAATTGCATCGCTTCCACGCGACGATGCTTGGGACATCTGGAGGGGTAAGTAAATAAAAGAGTTAAGATGATATGCTAACAAGGATGGCAGATCCTCGCATATATGACAAACCAAATGGAGAATTACACACGGCAATGTTTCAACTACGTCGCTGTGGACGAAGGGGAGGTGGATCGCCTTATCAAGGCAGGGAAGGACAAGGATGGAGCAGAGGGTGCGGCAGCACGCGTTGCGTTGCGCGAGATCTACAAGTTGATGCAGAAAGGTCAGGCTACTTGGAAGGGGGCGAGGTGCGGAATCAGAAAATACATGGACGATGCGTTCGTGCAACACTTGGGGTCGCGGTCGAAGGTTGACGATCTGTTTGCTAATCAACGGTCGCAAGGGTGGAAGGTGGCGATGGACGCATATTGGAAGAACCTGATCGAGGGTTTGCCGAAAGTGATTGGGATTATCGCAACAATGGACAAATCCGTTAACGAGGATGAGAAGGATGCTTTTAATCCGCTTACGTGGTGTGTGGCAAAGATGAAGGTGTTGAGGTTCCTAGCCATGAATGAGAAGGCAGAGAAGTCGTCCTTGTTGTTGGTTCCATTCATGTCAAGGAGCGTATACACACATATGGTGAGAAAGCTGGAGCTGATTGACGAGGCACTGAAAGAGGTGAGTTTATACCATTACGTTGTGCATTGTATTCGGGTCAAGGTAGAAACCCCATGGGACATTCGGACATTGTATCTGAATGCACGATACATTGATCTGTCGTCGCTGACATACATCATTGCGTTACGATATAGTTCTCTCGTTGGTGGGAGCCCCTAATCGATATGGTACCAGTAATTGGCAGGTCGTGGATGCCCGGGTCTGCGACAGCCGCACTAGTGAGGGCAATCCAATGCCATCGTCAGATTCGAGAGGAAGCTCGTTACATTGCGGTGCAAGGGGTCAGTCTTATTGGCACTGATTTACTCTCTCATGATTCATTCACACATGACCAAAACTCATCAGATTATATATGTGGTATGGAACGATTATGCATCCTTCCTCAACATGCAACTCCAAATGAAGGAGATGTATACTGTGCCTCGAATTACAAAACGAACGAAGCTTCTATCGATATTTGGTGTCAATTCCAATGGTATCGATACCACTGAATTACAGGCAGCTCGTGCGGCAATGAACCGCCTCGCAAAGAGAACCGGAGAAGCTGGGAAAGGAACAGGCACAATCAAAACAGGTGGAAAGCAGAATGACCCACCGTCGAACGATGACGATGACGAATGTGATGATAGTGGTGGGTGGGTCGACGACCAGGGAGTTTCAAGCGAAGATCAGGATGACGACGAAAACAAGGGGAAACGCAAGGAGCAGACCCACATTCTCGAGGCGAGTTTGACGAAGAAAAACAATGCACTCATCACGTTGAACGAAGAGTGGGAAACGACACGCACGTTACTTAGAACGAGCAAACCAGACAAAAGACAGAAAAATGTACCAAGGCTCGACTTCGCTCGCTGGCTGCCTAACTTCAGTGGACCATGGACGAAGGTCTCCAGATTGACGAAAAAACGCCCACATGTCTCTGTGCGTGGCCTAGGACTGATTGAGTGGACGGCATGGGAGTGGTGGTGGTCGGACATTGATTCTCACTCGTTCAATCGGGTCATGGGGTATCTTGCTGCTGCGGCGATTGCGGAATCTAGCAAGATTGTCTCCTACCGACACAGGATGATCCTCTGCAACCCATATGGCGGAGCTGCGACAGTCCGTATACGCGCACAGGAGGCAGTTGCGACTACACTGATTCCAAAACACCCTGGCCAGAGAGTGCAGCTGCATATGCCAACACTGGAAGAATTTATTTCATCCTGTAGGTCAGGGGATGTTTTCACTGAGGGTCACGACTCCCCAACAGGATGTGTCACTTGGGCAGATGGGATATATCCCATTGTTCCGTCTGGCGGTCTTGCAAAACACAAGATCGAAATAGAAGTACAACGAATCCAGAGGGAGTATGCGCTTGGATCGCAGGAGCGCGAAGTACAAAGGATCGTGGATGCTGTTCAGGAAATGCGCGTTGCGTGGCATGATCCAACAAAGCAGGCACATGCACGTGACAATCCACGCCTAGACAATGACGTCAATTCAGCACTGCGCGCGCTAGTCGATGTGAGTGCTTCTGGACTTTACACAATGGTCAGGGCTCACGGCCCCCAAGGCAATGAACGTCAATGCGTACAGACAGCGCGCGATGCAGACACCCACGCTCTCTTTCAATCCAGAGTTAGCAATGAATCCCATGGAGCGTCTGCAAATCATCATCCGAGACAACACAGGTTCCACATATGACAGTGATCAGTTTCGGATGGGTTCCGATAGGGCATATCCACTTGGCATTCGGACAAGGGCGGAGTCGCTGAAATACATGGAGGAGCTGGGTACTCAGTATTCACGATGGATAAACGCACTGGCGACACAGGAGGAAGATTGTACGGCAGAAGAGAAGGACACAAACGTCCTACATGGATCAGATATGGACGGTCCTCCGTTGTCCGATGACATGGAGGATGAATGCGAGCTCGAGGACATCGATAAGGTATGTCATTTGCCTGGAGTTTGTCTGTCCCCACATATCAGTTGTATTGATTCCATCAAGGATTCTGCACTCTACAATGACCTCCCAGTGGATTCAAGTGGAGAATTTATATCAGATACTCCATCGATATCCTCTGATCTGCACAGCGACTGTCAAGTTGATTCCGGTGGAGTCATCGTTAAATCGGATACCCCGTCGATATCTTCTGAGCTGTACAGCGACCTCCCTGTGGATTCTGGCGGAGAATTTATATCGAATACTTCATCGATGTCCTCTGATCTGCACAGCGACTGTCGCATTGATTCTGGTGGAGTCATCGTTAAATCGCATACCCCGTCAATATCTTCTGAGGTGTACAGCGACCTCCCTGTGGATTCTGGCGGAGAATTTATATCGAATACTCCATCGATATCTGCTGAACTGTACAGCGACCTCCCCGTTGATTCTGGAGGAGAATTCCTATCGGATACTCCATCGATATCCTCTGAACTGTACAGCGACCTCCCCATCAATTCTAGTGGAGAATTTATATCGAATACACCATCGGTATCACATGAACTGTACAGCGACCTCCCTGTTAATTCTTGTGGAGAGTTTATATCTGATGCCCCATCAATATCCACTCCGCTGGCATGGAGTTCCTCTCGTGAGTTTGACTTTTGTCACATGGCTGACCCATATTCCTGACAGTCACTCCGCATTCTACATTCATAGCTGGGCATTCATGTTCAATGCTAGATGAGGTCATTGAAGCAGAAGACATGGACGAGGAAGATGAAGAAAGAATGGATACTGGGAACTATGCGAGTCTCATAGGCACGGCCGGACAGGCAACCAGTTCCATGGCGACACAAACCTCCCTTTCCCCTCAGCGTTCACGCGCGATATTAGAATCAAAAAAGCGCGAGCGTGGGTTAACAGTTTCCTCTACAGGATCTAAAGAGGGAATCCATGAGGCACCATCTACAGTACGATCTCCAAGTACGTCTCATGAAGTATGCATTTCTACACATCTGCTGACCACTGCATCTATTACCCACATCCACACAGAGCGGCAGGTGAAACGAAAGAAAATATCCCCTGATTTACCTAATCTTCACCGCACATCTGCTTCTGCTTCTGCTACTTCCTCCGCAACTGCCGATATGCATCACCTACCTTTCAAACTACCTGCGAAACTTACATAGCATGAGGTGTCCTGATGTGTATATATACGTCCATATAGATTTCTTGAATAGGGTGCATGCCTGGAAGATATGACTGCAATTACATGCGTTCCAGCAGCCGGCGTCAGGATTGGATTGTAAGTGAAATAAATAATGGGTGCAGTGCTCGAGCATCTTCTCTGCCACGAGTTGAATGAAGAGGTGGTATCGGATAGCGTCTATCCGAACACATGCTCGGGCAGAAGGCATGCGAAATCGTGTTTGTAGAATTCATTCCAAAATCAAATACATAAATATCTAAGTGCTCGAGCACCTGCTCGGCAATTGTCAGAGTGTGTTTTACTGTCCCCCAATACGTCCCGGATAGGGTGCATGCACTTCCATGCACTCGAGCACCTGTTCGACCACGGGTTGAACGAAGAGGTGGTATGGAATAGCGTCCAACCGAGCACGTGCTCGGGTAGAAGTCATGCGAAATTGTATGTGTGCCATCTCCTCCAAAGTCAAGTACATAAATATCCCAGTGCTCGAGCACCTGCTAGGACATGGTTGGAGTGTGTGTCACTGTCCGCCGACACATCCTTGACAGAGAGCATGAAATGCCATGCACTCGAGCACCTGTTCGAGCCCTCATCACCTTACCATCACCCACATCAATATTGATATGCTGAATCAGAAACGAGAAATGAATGTACATCGATAAAACCGTACGCGACAAATACTTCTAATTCTACACGATATATGGGTTATTCATATCCGCAAGCCATTGCCGAAACAATATAGCAAAGGAATCTGCCATCGTTCCCATTGAGTTCAAGTGACCTCTGAGCCATAGGCTTGTCGTCGCCGTCCGCTCGACCTCATTAACGAAGTATTGCGGCCTGTCGTTTCCATCCAGCAATAGGATACCAACGTCCATCCTGCAGAAGACTGCAAGGGAACTCTTTCCGCCGTTTATCCTCGTCTCCTGTCTTACCAGCTTTGACCACGTACCCAGAACGAAGTCTTCGAATTCTTTTTTTCCTGCATCCCGGTGGATATGTGCGCCACGCTGTGGGTTTAAAATGACGTCTAGCCATTCTTGGGCATTTGTAGGCCTGTCCTCTCCCAGCATACGTTCACTGAATAAATGTTAACAAAAAAAAGAGACCGAATAATGGGGTTCAAGGGTAGATACTTACTGAATTTCATCGAGTTTCAGGAAGGAGTCAACTTGGTTATATTTCCATACGTGCTTTCCTGACTTCGCCTTGACCGTATGGATGACGGAAATCATCCTGCCACCGATTATGAAGCATCTCCACTCGCCAAGGTCCCGCAAACTGGGAACATATTCCTGCTTCATCCAGAGTTCGTCGGAGTGAATGCTACCTGTCATATGCTTCCAGGTTCGAAACGAGGGAGTTGAATATGGCAAGATGACATGGTCACCGCAGTCGCTGTGACTGCGCTTGAGGACAACGTCATCTGGTATTTCGTCTCCCTCCTTCAATATTGTTGTCTGAGGGGAGAATTGGTTTTGCATGTTCGCAATGACCTTCAAATGTTGAAGGGTGTCTATTTTGCGTGCGGCACATTGTACCTGTTTGATTGGAGGCCACATCAGCACCAGGCGGGCCAATGAATCTACGTTCCGTTCGTAGGTTGCAAATTCGTCTCCATACAGGTCATACGCGTTTTCGGGCTTCCTGAAAACATTATAAGTTAGATAAAATGGCTTCACAGGATTGGGCAACTCGCCGGTGGTCAATCGAATAGTCAATCCCACCTATCACACAGTCCATTCCAACTATCATGTTCCATTTTTCGGAATGGTCGTTGGGGTGGAGGACGGTCTCCTTAAAGTCATTCCATTCCATGTAGCTGACGTTGAATGCGGTCCCTTTTTCATAATCGTCCAGCTGAAGCATGACCCAGAGCTGAATTCCACAGAATTTGATCATTGGTCGATGCATCAGAATTACGAGACGGATCTTACCCATTCGCTGACCAAAACCCTGATGTATTTCTTCGTCTTCGAGACCTTGTATACCAATCTAGTTAACCCTTTGATAGCTTCATATTGCTTCTCGGTTATATGTCGATCGGCCCATCCAATATTTTCTTCGGCTTCCGGACGAAGCAATGTCCGACTTGGATCGGGAACGTAAAGCACATTCAACTGTCGATCTTCAGATTGTTGGATCGGATACCAGCTATTCCTGCTCATTGACGTGGACACAGAGACTGACGATGTCGAACGATCGGAATGCCATGGTGGAAGCTCCGTCGGCAACTCCAGAGATGTTCCTCGACCGCTAGAACCCCACTCAGATGTTGTCAAATGCCCAGAGGACTGGTACGATGGGATCAGCAGACGTGAGGGTCCAGATTCATTCTCCTCGACATCCATGTCCAGGCCCTCACTGATCTGCAATTCGTCGTCTTCGTCCTGAATATCCATTCTGTGATAGTAAATACCCATTAGAATCATACCGATACAAAGCTAATTCTACGCACAATTCACTTGTTGCGATAGTTTCGTTTTCTTCCTGGAGTTGTAATCCCAGTCGTTCCAGTTCCAAGCTTGCTTGGTCTGGTGTGAGATAGTCGAGTATTTCTTGTCGAGTCGGAGGTCTTGCTCGAGATTCTCTTGGAACACCATTTCTGAACGCCAAGTATCCTGTACATTTAGGGTTACAATGAGGATGGACGTTCCTCGATTTCGCGTGTCTTCCGCAGGCTCCACCTTCTCTCGGCCACAGACGCAGTCTATCCAAGTTACTGCACCCACATGTGTGGATGCAGACCTCGTAGCCGTATTGCACATGATGATAGCGAGTAGACATCACGAACGAATTGGTATGAGAGAAATGATTGGGTAGTTAGGGTTAGTTGTTGATTTAATTAGGCGCGTCAACATGATTTATTGTGATCACGTGATCATTTACTCGCCACATCACCACATTAATAGTGTGTGCTGTGCTCGAACAATGGTTCCCACTTTGGGTTAAGTGGATCTTTATGGTCCACCAAGCGATTGTACGGCATGTATTTAAAGACTGCTGCTTCAAACCATCAGTCCCCCCTCATTAACCACCATTGCGTCTACTCAAAATGTCCGATTATTATTGGCCCACACGCCAACCAACGCCACTCCACATAGACTATATCCTACAAGTCCAATACTCTCTCCACGAGGTCAACGACGATAGAGGCATCTCAGAAATCAAGATGGTAAATCTCAATGATGAAGACCAGACGCCAACGCACCATGTCTACATCCCTAAGGTCTACCACAAGGATGTTACACGCTTACTCTGGCGGTATTACCTTTTACTCAAGCTCTACATACGGTTCCAGACACGCAAAGCAAAGGTGTTCCAGGATTTCCTCCCGCATCTGGAGAAAATTATCGTGCATCTCGACAACGTCGTCGAAAGTTTCTTCAGACCCTGTGGATTATATACGGAGGACGAGATGGGAGCTCACAGATCAGCAAACTTCGAAGAATATCTGATCACCGAGTTTCTCATTGGCAACCACCAACCGGCCATTGTGAATGAATTTCGGTACCGATGTCCACAAAACATAGAACGCATGACGCTCCAGATATGCGGTAAGTGGTATTTGGTATAGATCCGTCATGAATTATATCTCATGGACACCATCAGATTGGGAGGCCTATACAGAAAACAACACCCTGGGCGGCCTCGGTGAACAATATGAATATAATGTGGATTCTATTCCAGCCAACCAAATGGAGACGATCTGGAACAGTGTAGTGGAGTCTTCGAAGCAGGGGTTAAAGGACGAATGGAGTAAGTACAAATCGCGCGCTGAACATCACCACATTCTGACCGGTCAACAGTCTCTTTGTGGGTGAAATGGTATCTTGAAGACGGGACATGGTCAGTCCCGTGGTCCGAAGAATCAGACAGCTCATCCGAGAGCTCATCCGAGTCGGGTATGTTCCGCGATACGTCTTTGTCAGGCTAATACCTTCATGAATATCTAACATCTCGATGCTTATAGAGTCAGACATTTCGTCCGATAGCTCCAAGTCCGTCGCCTGGAGCGACCAAACCGGTATGTTCAAATGAATAGCACCCTATGCCAGAATGAAAATGCACTGATAAACGACTCAGGATTCGATCCGACCGTTAATGAAACAGATGATTGGGACAAAGAAATCGAATCGTTAGTCGATGATTCGGACGACACTTCAATATTGATACAGTCGTTAAATGTCAGACGACCACAACGTCCGCTAGAAGATACCGAAAACCCGAACGCAAAAGCGGCAGAACATAATGGGATAGCGGGAAAATCAGGCTCAAAGTGTCGGGAGGTGGAGGAAACGCGTTTGAATTCCTCTGATGCAACCGACGGAGACATGTTGGGTATGTTTAAATGTTCCATACAACATCAATCAAGAATTCATGCACAACGCAGAGCACGCAGACACGGCCATCACCACTGCAGAAGATCCGGGTCACAGAGAAGGAATGAGCGGGGTTCACGACGATCAAGGTATGTATTCCAATTTGTATGATTTCAATGGACGAGACTCAAATGTGAGGTAAACCCTGTACCCCTATAAGGCACACATGATGGTGCATCGCAGGCCGCTATCCTTGATAGCGGAAACGTTGATTGTTCACAAGATGGGAAATCTGCGGAGGCTAGTTCTGAACCCCTGATAGGTCGAAAGCGAGCCCGGGATGACAACGATGATGACGATAACAGCGATGGCAGTAGAAAGCGCGCTGCAACATCGAATGTGCCAAATGTTCAGGTAGCCATAGGGTTCTTGCCGTTCTAAAGCATACCAAGTGCATTACTACATTGTATAGCATAGTTGCTCGTTTCTTTTGTATTCCAATTTTCCAGTGATTAGTGTTGCGAAGTCACGAAGTCGGGTAAACTTGAATATTGGTTATTACATGGAACACCGAAATATTTTATAGGCATATGATTTACCTTCCTGGAAAAGCACGCGAACAGGTGGGTATCATGGAAAGATATTCAGGGACTCGTATATCCATATGACCATTATGGCTGCTCGAGCACACGCTCGGGCAATCCTTATTGCATGCCCAACATTGCAGAAGGTCCAGAGACACTGATACCCATCCTAACACCGTGGCCGAACACATGCTCGAGCGCAGGGAATAGCTAGCATTCTATCTGAGCGAGATATTCGGGCATGGCCTCACATTGATATCGTGGCCGAGCACGTGTTCGAGCTCCTAAATGTCGTGTCATGTACCGATATCCAGGGACTCGGATATCCATATGACCATTACGGCTGCTCGAGCACGTGCTCGGGCGATCCTTATCGCATGAACAACATTGAAGAAGGTCCCGGGACACTGATACCCATCTAAGACGGTGGCCGAGCACATGCTCGAGCGCAGGGATTGGTATGCATCCTATCTGTGCAAGATATTAGCGGAAGGTTACGCATTTATATTGCGGCCGAGCACGTGCTCGAGCTCCCAAATGGTGATGTAAGTTTATAGTAGATATGCCGATATTGATGATGAGTGCTCGTAACATACCTAACGCTATAAAGACATTAAATAGAGTATCCTAAATACTCCATTCACAAATGCTAAACAGATATAGCTACAAATTGCAACAGCGGCAGCTTACGTGCATGAGAACGAGAAGGGGAATGTATGCTACTGGAAAATGACTCATTTATGTGAACAACCTGGGGCTGGACACTCGACCACGAGGATGGTGTCAGACATGAATTGGACCCGCCGTTTTCATAGCCAGAAATGTGTCTGTCAATAGGATTGCGCAAAGCTGTTGCACTGCTCTGCCTCGAACCCCGACTCTGGATCAGTTCTCTGCACACTAGTACAATATTAGCACTGCACGCATGTTTTTCGGATTTAACTCATGGCGTGGTATTCATTTGTGTTTGCGGAGTCGGGAATGGAGTCGGGACTTGCCGCTACGATTACTTAATCACCCAAATTCAGACAGACAACGATTATTGACTTGTTCTTCAACCATCACAATCATCTCTATCATATACACATCCCATCACACCCAATGTCTTGCATAGACTTCCCAGATTCGGTTCCAGATGAACGATCCCTACGTCTCCTTCTCAATAAGCGACGTCACTACGTCTTCAAAGACCAAGAACCTCTACAAATTCAGCGAGGAACATCAATTGCAACCGTTAGCATTGACTATGCAAAACACATGGCCGCATTTCTCTGGAGGGAAGCAGCAATACGGCTTGTCCTCTCACACGCGAAAGAACTACAACTCGACGGAGCGCTTGCCGACAACCTGGCAATGGTGCTCAGCTTCATGGACGAAGTTTACGAAAAGATCCACGCTGAAGCCAGCTCGTCTAGCGACGAAACCGGTTCAGCTCAAAGCCAAACGTTATACCAATATCTGGTAACCGAATATTTCGTTCGCCGTCACGAGCCTGTGAATATACGGGCTTTTCGACGTACAAACGACATCAATCTTAATTGGTATGATTTTAAATCTTGTGGTAAGTATTCGTTCACCTCCGGTACGTTCTATACTGACGTCCATCAGATTGGGAATCTTACTGGAATACATTGGGGTCCGCATGGTCCGGGGAAAGAATGCGATTCGTCCTTGACGAGCAGGATGAGGACGCTCTGCCGATGGCAAGGAAACTCCTCGACCTGATGAAGGCGTTCTACAGCCCACCAGTGGAGCGTGACGATGACTGTAAGTCGTAATCCATCTGACAGGACCTGTGTGACATTCTAAGTATCATTCTAGTTGGATACCAGTTCAACGAGCATTTGATGGGAGACGAGAAGGATGAGGATGAGGATGAGGATGGGGATGGGGATGGACAGAAGGTCCAGGGACAAACGAAGGCGAAGGGGAAAGGGAAGGCGAAGGGGAAATCGAAAGGGAAGGCAAAGGGACAGGCGAAAGGGAAAGACGTTGGAGAAGGTGTGGAGAAAACAACGCCCCGAGCAATCGTAAAGGGGAAGGGGAAGGGGAAGGGGAAGGGGAAGGACGTGAAGCCAAAACCCGGAGGAGAAGTAACGGGAAAGGGGAAGGGGAAGGACACGAAGCAAATTGGGCGCACTACCATTCGAACGCGCAGCCAGGCAGGTAGGCGGTTGCCCAAGGATGACACGGAGAGTTCTTCCGAGGATGAGGAGGATAGTGAGTCTGAATAAGTGTCGTATTCTTGCGTCCCATCTGTCTCGTTCCCGATTCGTACCATACCGCCCGTGTTATGTATTTGTCTGCAATGGACCCACATTATTTTCACTCGCTTGTTGTAGTGGGTAGAAGACGATGATAGTGATTTTGGCAGCTGTGAAACCGATTACATTGGATGAAAATGTAATCGAGGACTGGAACAACAATGAGACATATTTATATACCCGAGCAGGTGCTCGGGCATCCATGACCTTCATTTCCGAATCTGAGAACAATTGACAGGCTGTTCAGATGCAGTTATATCTGCCCGAGCATGTGCTCGAGTAATGGTTACTCAGTTGCAACAGGTTGCAACCATTAGAGAAAGTCGAGGCGTCTATCATGTACACCCTCATAAGTTGAGCAGATAAAAAAATCGAAACCATTGTAAGTTCTCGCAATCTTAGTGTCGTTGTCCCTACATTTACTAGTCCACCGCATACTAAACTTTATATTAGGTATTCCAAGAACGTTCTAAATGGTATATGCCGTCAACATCCATATATGGATCTATATATTGCTATAATGCTAAGTGCGGAGTTTGTAAACAGACTCTCATTGGAACCATCTCCATCACAACTACTGCGTACCATGTCCGACTACTATTGGCCACTGAGGAAGCCTACTACCCGTTTGATGGATTACATCACTCAGATGCGGTACTCCGTTCACCCCTTCAATGACGAGATTTGCGAAATCAAGGCAGTTAACTTCTATCATCCGGTCCAGACACTGAAACATCACGCATTCATCCCTGCATTTTACTACAACCATCTCTTGCGGTTCCTCTGGAAGTACTATCTATTTATCAAGCTGTACACGAAGTTCAAGAACCGTAAATCGGAGCACTATACACATTTTTATCCTACCCTGGGGCTCATGATAGTTCACCTGGACAACGTCATAGAAAGCCTCATCCGCCCTTGCCAAGACTTTTCACAGGATTTTCTGGGGAGTTTTCGGTCCGCAAATTTCAACGAATATCTGATCACCGAGTTCTTGATCAGCAGCCACGATCCTTTATCGGTCAATCGATTTCGCTCGCGCTGTCCAGTAAACATCGAACGGATGTCGCTCGATAATCTTGGTGCGCGAAAGCAGAGGATCAGTAGTGCAAATACTAACGTCAACTGATATGGTCATTTCGTCCGCTATCAACAGACTGGGAAATGTACTACCAGTACATGCCAGAAGAACTCGGGGGTGAAATGTACTTCTACAACGTGGATGCTCTGTCAACGCAAGATTTAGAACATATTTGGAAGGTGGTCATTGAATGGTATAACAACGTGTTGAGCGATCATTGGAGTGAGTATGGGTTTATGTTTGGGACATTTTTATAATGAATACTAACCGCATATAGTCTCCTTATGGGTTGAATGGCGATCTCGAGATGGGGTATTGACTTGCCCACAAACGGAAGACGACGATGGACCATCTGGTAGGATTCCACACACCACCGATCGATGTTCAACTGATGACACCACATTTAACGGTGCAGATGACCCGCATTCTCAACCGACTATCACGGAGGAATCTGCAGGCTCACCCTTCTTAGACGTGCCAAACGACACATCGACAGATAAGGAGATCCAGCGAAAGAAGAAAGGACGATCGACAACTAGTAGTAAGTGATAAATCCTCCTTCATAGTGCGGAATATTGATCATACGTAATACAGGAAGTCCACTCTCCTTAGATATTGACATGGAAGAAGATCCCGTGTCTAAATCCACTGCTGTGGTCGTGCCGCCTCCCGCTCCCAAACGATCGATCGAGAAGAAGAAGAAGCGGAAGGGGAAGGGGAAAGAAAGGGTTTCACGTAGTAGGTCCTAACGACCCAGCACGACTACTGAATATTTATGATCCAGAGAGTCGATTCTCCGTCGATGCTGAAATCGACGACGAGGTGGTGTCTGATTTTCAATCAGGTGGAATGACGCCCGAAGATTCCTTCCGTGGTATCTCTTTACTACCATTCAATGTATATTCACCGAAATGGGCTGACGATCATCCTAGATTGGAGCGACACCGACGAACCATCTGCTGGTCAAAAGCGTCTGCACGATGACGAAGGGGATGAACGGAGTAGCAAGAGGCGTTCTGTGACTCCGAACATCCGTGGTGCGCAATCTGCAATTGGCTTTGATGAATCGATCGCATCCATCTCTGTGAAGCGTAAGTAATGTGTCGGTACATAGTGCAATGTGTTACAATCAGATGTTCCCCTTCCATACCAACATCCATTCATTTCGTAGAATATGAACGATTCGATGGTTTCCACGATGAGTGTGACAATGGAAAAGAAATCTTTCCAAGCAATCTCCAGGTACGATAAATATTAAAATGGCTGATCAAATAAACAGAATACTGACTTCACATCTACAACAGGAGGATGATGACAGGCCATTTGTTCCACCAAACGTGGAAAGGAGCCCCGTTATAATGACACCACATGTATGATGATTTTTTGATCGGTTGAAACATCGATAATGTACTGAATTCAGAGATACAGGACGTATATGATGATAGTCCATTCATCCCTCCAGAAGGACTTCACATCAGAAACGACAAAGCCCTACACAGTACGACATTGCATGAGGTGGCAATTTCTATTGAGAGACAAACGTCGCATCATGAAATTGGAAGACACACCAGGGATGGAGGGAATGAAATCGATGATGTGATAGCGAAATTCCAAAAACTGTATATGTCGGATTCGAATCTGTCCAACGTCACAAAGGACAACGACAGTAGGCCAATTGTCATTATTTGACAGATAATGTTCATGACCCTCACGTTCATTATGGTTCATATAGGATATAGTGAAATGGAGACGCAGCATGACTCCACAAGCATGGATGACCATCCGTTCGTAGAGAAGTTTACGTCTTCCAGATATGGTTCCCAAACTTCTCAGTCCACTTCACCACTTATACCAGGTTTCCAACGCCAGTCTATACCAGTCACATGCTCACACTCCGCCACATTGACATCACACGAAGGGTCTGTTGATGAACGACCTGTCACAGCAGAGGAACAATGTTCAAACATAGCTACAAAGCCACAGCTCGCCACACCAGTTTCTCGTCATTCTGAAGACCTCAGGTCGAAGCATGGGTCTGTCGAACAGAAGGCTGCACCCGTCATGGAGTCACCTCCTACCACACCTGTCTATCACCCACCTGCAACCACGCCGGCCTTCCCTCACAACATTGACCCAATCTCACCAGAGGTATTTCAGGTGACTAACGTCGAACGGAGGTCTACATCGCCCATGAAGACACCTCCTGCCATGCCGGTCTCCCCCCAGGTTGTCGAATCACTCATACCGGAGGTACAGCTGGTGTCCAATGTCGAGCAGAGTTCTTCACCAGTCACTGAATCAGCTGATGTCCCATCTACCTCCATGGGCATAGTTGATTCAGTGTTGCCGGAGGATGAAGTGACATTAAACCCATTATCAAATGCCAAGAGCCATGTCATTCCCCAACAGGCTCAGGGGAAGGTACCAGGTAGTTCAATCAACAGATATATATCATCAGCATGTTTCTGATCTTTTGGCGTATGCTTAGTGGACATCTCTGGTAAGAAAAAAGAGTGAGTGGACATACACACAAATACCCTGCCTTCATAACAAAAGTTGTAATGTAAAATTAGAAGAAGGATCCTTAACATCGGTCAGAGGGAATCTGCTTTTCCAATGACACTACGAAATAAAAGATCGAAGCCTTCTAGCCAACCACATGCATGTAAGTGATATATTGGTCATGTCATTGTGTGTCACAGGAACCTCATGGATGTAAGATGATGATAACGAGACGTCATCTAAACCGGATGATCAGAATGTCGAAGGAAAAGAGGCACTCAGACGAAAGAAGCCCCAGGGAAAGAAGAGAGAAACTGACAATGACAAGGACAAGGACAAGGATGAGTCCTCGTCAAAAAAAGACAAACACAACGTCAAAAGAAGGGATGCGCTCAACAGAAAGAAGGGAAAAGGGAGGGATATAGAAAACGACGAGCCCAATATGCAGCTCATCGCTAAAAGAAACACTGACCCTTCGTCCCCATATCACTTTTCCCGCGTCACTCTGGTCATCAAATCTACAGTTGATGTGGAATGTCAGCGATCCACTATGTTGTCTAAAATTCCTTCAGACAAAGATGACCATTATCTTGACGAGCAATCATCGAAATTATCGCAATGGGTGCAAGATATCGCCGTCGCGTGCAAGAATGATGACGAGATGGTTCAGACGCAGGTGAGTTATCGGGCTCAATTTCCACCTTTCAATGTTACACAGCATCTACAGTTATCTGATGGTATGAAAACCATTCTAAAACTGAAATCAAAGAAGGAAGAGCTCGATCACATGGCGACATATCTGAGAAATGTGAGTAGTGAAGGAGTTTGTTCCTACAACCAATTATATGGAAACAGTCAAAAAAGGTGCCACTATTCCAGAGATCAATTCAGCAAATCGCACAATATTTGGAGAGTCTCCGGAAGCAAAAAAGGGATATAGACCGCAAAACACGCAAAGGATTCATGTTGCTGTCAGCACTTTTGGATGGCGATGAATAATGCGAGGGATGGCGGTCGTAATTCTATGTGTCGTAGATATCCACAGTATCTCTGGAACGTGTTACAGAAAGTGATCCTGAACCACTGTATGTATAATATCTATCAGACGTGGTTCAGCATCTTCTTTTAAAATTGAATGCTCGAGCATCTGCTCGGTCATATTATACCTGGCCCTGCATAGTTCCGAATCGTTCCCAGGTCATGTAGAACTTATAATAGCTGCTCGAACACGTGCTCGAACACCATGGGATGTGGTGCAGTATATGGCGTACTGTATTTAACAAATATTACAGTATCTCTGCCACATATTCCAGCGATTCCGTGTTTCATGCGGACGTGTAACTTCACGTTGTATTATGCTCTATTGCTTCACAGTTCGAGCACCAGCATACGTATATGCAGGTCTCTCCCACGAGCTTCAGTAGCCTATGCCTTATATTCCAACTGCTCGAACATATGTCGCCATATTTACTATGCGCCCACTGTCCCCTTCAAAACTGTCCTGATCTCCACTCAGAGTGTACAATAGTAAACGGATCAATACACATTCCTATTCCAACTGCTCGAACATATATGTCTCCATCTTGACTATGTGCCCACTGTCCCTTCAAAACTGTCCTGATCTCCACTCAGAGTGTACAATAGTAAATGGATCAATACACATTCCACACGGTCCACACGGTCCACACGGTCCACACATTCCACAGTGCCCCTTATGGTAAATTATTGTAGCACCACACGGTGGCAGTGCCAACTGTAATCCAACATAAATACTGTCGGCACAGCGCTTGATTTGTTCACTTTATTCACCTACATCTATGTTCCCAATGTCCTCCACCGCTTACCGGCATTTTTTTCTTCAACCAAAGACCTCTCCAGAACTATCTCACATCATTATCAACGTTTTCATCGGTGATGAAGGTCCCCCACCGATCAGATCATACGAATGTAGCTCCCCAGACATATACCTGGCGCCCTCAGCGATCCATATAGTGTCGCAAGGGGAAGGGTACTGGAGGATTTGGGATCCACTGACTCCTCTGCACCTTGTTATAGATGGTGAATTTTGCATTCCAGCGCCATGCTTCTCGAAAGGCATTCAGTTGGTCGATTCCGATGACCAATATGAAGAACAAATCCACATTGCATCTGTGAAGCTCAACACCGATCGCGAGGATCCCAGATTGTACGGATTATTGGTGCACCGACTGCAACAAATTATTCGGGTGCGTATTTCTATCGTTTTTGGAATTCCATAACTCATTATCAAACGGCATATGTAGGAATATGGTCCCTCAGGAGGGTGAAAACCATGGGAGCGGTGAAAAGATGGTAGGAACATCGGCAGCACCGATTCCACCAGCAGAAAGAAGTCGAGTGGTATGTGATCGAGTTAGTCTGTACACGCCATGTACTAATCGACCGTTTCCCCTTAACGTGTACATCAGCAACGGGAATCACAGACCACAAAACACGGAAAGGATTCATGTTTCTGTCAGTACTTTTGGATGGCGATGAATAATGCGAGGGATGGCGTTGTAATGTTATGTGTCGTAGATATCAGCAGTATCTACGGAACGTGTTCAAGAACCTGGGGATGAATGAAAAAGCCGAAGTATATATAAGGTGATTCTGAATCACTGTATGTATACATATATAATGGAGATTAGACGACGACCTATGTGATAGCATATATTTACAGGGACTCTGAAACGTGTTTGTTGGCCTTGTTTCAGATCATTACATCTATCAGACGTGGTTCATCATCTTATGTATACATTCCAAGTGCTCGAGCACCTGCTCGGTCACATTATACGTGGCCCTGCATAGTTCCGAATCGTTCCCAGGTCATGTAGAACTTATAACAGCTGCTCGAACACGTGCTCGATCACCATGGGATGTAATGCAGTGTATGGCATACTGTATGTAACAAATATTACAGCATCTCTGCCACATATTCCAGCGCTTTCGTGTGCATGCGGACGTGTACCCCATGTGCTCCAAGAAACATCTTTCACGTCGTATTATGCTCTATTGTTTGATGGTTCGAGCACCAGCATCCCGATATGCAGGTCTCTCCCACGAGCTTCAGTAGCCTATGCCTTATATTCCAACTGCTCGAACATATGTCTCCATCTTGACTATGCGCCCATTGTCCCTTCAAAAGTGTCCTGATCTCCACTCAGAGTGTACAATAGTAAATGGATCACAATACACATTCCACACGGTCCACACGGTCCACACATCCCACAGTGCCCCTTATGGTAATTATTGTAACACCACACGGTGGCAGTGCCAACTGTAATCCAACATAAATACTTTCGGCACAGCGCTTTAATTTGTTCACTTTATTCACTTACATCCATTTTCCAAATGTCCTCCACCGATTACCCGCATTTTCTCCTTAAACCAAAGACTTCTCCGGAAATATTTCCCATCGTTATCAAAGTTTTTAGGGGTGATGAAGGTCCTCCATCGATAAGATCATACAATTGTCGCTCCCCAGACATATACCTGGCGCCATCAGCGATCCATATAGTATCACAAGGGGAGAGGGACTGGAAGATTTGGGATCCACTGACCCCTCTCCACCTCGATATAGATGGTGAATTTTGCATTCCAGCGCCATGCTTCTTGAAAGGCATTCAGTTGGTCTATTCCGATGACCAACATGAAGAACAAATCCGCATTGCATCTTTGGAGCTCGAAACCGATCGCGCGGATCCCCGATTGTATGGATTATTGGTGCACCGACTGCAATATATTCTTCTGGTACGTATTTCTATCGTTTTCTGAATTTAATAACTCATTATCAAACGGAATATGTAGAATATGTTTCCCAAAGAGGGCGAACGCCACGGGAGAGGTGGAAAGATGGTAGGAACATCGGCAGCACCGATTCCATCAGCAGACAGAACTCAGGTGGTACGTGATCGAGTTAGTCTGTACACGCCATGTGCTAATCGACCGTTTCCCCTTAACGTGTACATCAGCAACGGGAATCAACAAATCTGACTGCGGTGTTGAAGGTACGCATGCATCGACGGTGGATATTTCCAGTCAATCAACAAATTTACATGATGATATTTCAGGACACCAGGAAAATAGTCGTTACGCGTGTGCAGAATGCGAAGCCGACGAAGAAAGGAAAGGAAAAAGAGACAGTAGAATCTGAGGATGATGATGATGAAGATGAAGTGCACAAACTTCACGAGGACCAGGAAGAGGAAGAGGACGAAGAACAGGATGATGAGCAGGACAATCGTGAGGAAGATCCAGCGGTCGCCGAAGATCAGGCAAATCTGGATGATGACGACGATGCTGATAAAGAACACAGACAAGTCAAGCGCAGGAGAGGTAAGTCACGACCGGCCTTCTACTAGCTGTCAACCGCAACTGATGCTGCATAAGTCACGCGGTTCAGGTCCCTGAAAGACGGGATTACCTGTCCCAACAATGCAAAAGAGCTTCAATGGGCGAACCTCGGTGTTACCACATATCAACCATGGTTCAGCGGTCTGGTATGTGACCGGGAGACCATTTCTTACGACGAGCTGAATGTTGCCTTCAGGATTCCAGCATTGTAGAATACATGGCTGAGGCCCCGAAGGCTCAGTTGGCCATGTACGACCCCAACCGGCCGATGATCATCGAGCTTTCGTACACGCCAGATCCTAAAATGGTTTCAAAGTTAATTGTGGCCATTGAAGACGGTTTGGCGCGCGGATCCGCCGTGTTGGTTCGTGGATGGCAACCAGGACTGCGAATGGGGTTCTCTATCGATGATATCAAGCTTTATCGGCCCACAATGTCCCAGAACGTCACTGTGCAAGGTTTGTCAAGATACACAACTGGGATCGTTCCATTCTAAGTTTTCTTTTCAGATGCAATCATACGAGCGGGAGAACAGCGCAAGAAAGATCATGGTGACTCCTCAAAGATTCACCGGAACATGACCCTGGAAGGGTTCATTGGTCTGGCAGCGATGCCCAAGGAATGTTGCAATCTGCTCGACCTTCCCAACACACAGCCAGATGTCCCGATATTTGTGCGGTACGTTAATCGATTTCCGCAAATCTGTTCATCGGTTTATTCTCATGTAGGTCTTTGTCTGACAATGTGAATGCAAAGTCGGCAACAATGAACGACTGTCACGTCCCCGCTACAGGCGACAACAGCGAAAAGCAGTTTTATGGAGTGCAGTCTATCCTAGGGGATTCCGAGCGTCTTCGGGGATGGGACCTCATGACTCACGGGGGTTTTCTAACTTATCCGCATCACGATGCCGGCGGCCTATGCACCTACGTTACGGTGAGGTCTGGAACCAAGATTTGGGCATATATCGGGAATCGGAAAAGCTCCCCAAGCACGAGACAGGCATTATTCAAGGAATGGGATAGTATGTTTTCAAGTTTCGAAACTTCTTTCGGAAAGTATCAATTGGGTGCCGTGGTTCTGGAATGCGGCGACACACTGTGAGTTCATTTCATTGTGATTCCGATGACAATGTATGATTTACATTCTCTGAACGATCGCAGCATTCAGCCTCCTGGCGCCAACCATATGGTTTATACACCACAGGATGGCGTAACCTCTGGCGGTCATTTCCTTTCCTACTCGACTCTCCATCTAACCGAGGTATCTCTGGGCTATGACTCATCAACAATGGACGACAACAGGTCACTCCGTGGGCTCATGGCAACAAATGCATCGCATCCTGCACTTCTCAGATATGTCGTCTGGATGGTGCTTGCACTACCAGATATGGCGAGTGACAAATCACGTACGTACATGTTTCAACTGCGAATATTTCGTTTACGGATAATAACGGATCAACAGGAACATTTCGAAGGAGGCCGATGTTGGCGCTTATCGCCATGATGGATCACAACGCGCAGTATACGAACGCCGAAGTGGAGTCTCAAACGCCGACCTTGAAGAGCGGTGATGTAATGGCGGTTGAAACTCGAAGGGAGCGCGAAGAGGCGATGAAAATCATCAGGAAGTTGAAGAAGGGCTTGAAGGTGAAGGATGCAGCAGCAGAGTTGCTGAAGAGCGCTTGGTGGGAGCCTGGGCCTATCTGCGATCTCAGGGCGATCTTAAAGGTGTAGAGGATATACCATGTTACAGGAATTTCGAACAACCGTCTATGATTAGGTGATCTTATGGAGATATTACAGGAGTAAACTACATGCTATATGATATGTGAACGATTTTCAATCACAAACGTCTCATTCGAATCTTGCCGAGAACATGCTCGAGGACTGGACACGTATGGATATGCGTCGCGTTACATGATAGATATATGTATAAAGTGAACGTTGTTCGAGAACCACTGATATCTGTATCAAGGGTCTGCTGAATGTTCACAATGAGGTCCGGCCGAGTCAAATGCGCCCGAACACATGCTCGAGCACTCGACACGTATGTATGTGTGCAGGGCGTTGTGGGAGAGATATGTTGGTAACGTGAAAGTGGCTCGAGCCACTTATAATCTGTATCAAAGCTCCCGTGAATGTTCCCAATGAGATGCGGCTGGGTAAAGCCTTCCCGAGCACATGCTCGAACGCTGTATTTGTATGGATACAATACCAGGCCACATTCCATAGATATCTGGATAATGTGAACATTGCTCGAGCACATGCTCGAGCTACTGATATCTGTGTCAAAGGTCCGGTGAATTTTCCCAATGAGATACAGCCCAATCAAATATGCCCGAGCACATGCTCGAGCAATGTAGATGTATGGATACAGTACCAGGACGCTTTCCATAGATATCTGGATAATGTGAACGTTGCTCGAACATGTGCTCGAGCAATGTGAATGTATGGATACGGTACCAGGCCGATTTGCAAGATATCCGGATGACATGAAACATGCTCGAGCACCTGCTCGAGCCACCTAATTCCTCGGAAAAGGTCCCGTGAATGTTCCCAATGAGATACGGCTGGGCGGAATCTTCCCGAGCACATGCTCGAGCACTGTAGATGTATGGATACAGTACCGGGACACTTGCCATAGATATCTGGATAATGTGAACGTTGCTCGAGCATGTGCTCGAGCAATGTAGATGTATGGATATGCTACCAGGCCAATTTGCATAGATATCTGGATAACGTGAAACATGCTCGAGCACCTGCTCGAGCCACCTATGTCTGTGGAAACGGCCCGGTGAATGTTCCCCATGAGATACGGCTGGGTGGAATCTTCCCGAGCACATGCTCGAGCACTTTACTTTACTGTGAACGTTGCTCGAGCACGTGCTCGAGCTACTGATATCTGTATCAAAGGTCCGGTGAACGTTCCCAATGAGATACGGCCCAGTCAAATATGCCCGAGCACATGCTCGAGCACTGTACCTGTATCGATACAGTACCAGTACACATTCCATAGATATCTGGATAACGTGAAACAGGCTCGAACACCTGCTCGAGCCACTTGTATCTGTGGCAAAGGTCCGGTGAATGTTCCTAATGAGATACAGGCGGGGTGGAGTTTTCCCGAGCACATGCTCGAGCAAGGTATTTGTATGGACACGGTTCAAGGCCAACTTGCTTAGATATATGATTCTAGCGCACGTTGCTCGCGCATGTGCTCGAGTCACTAATATCAGCGTCAGAGGACCTGCGAACTACTCCAAAGTACACAGAGCTTAGTAACATCGGCCCGAGCACGTGCTCGGGCACTGGAACTGGATACGTAGAGTGATGGGCCATATTTAGTAGACGTCTGCATCCATATAAAAGTGCTCGAGCTTCTGCAATATTACATCACGGTGAATTATTCCTTCGGGATAGGCTGTAACAATATCCAACGCGAAATATCCGTGTGGGCTAACCATGCGAATGATCCTCAATTACATCAATCTCGATGATACATGCGCCAGCAGTTACAATGTATACATAGCCTCTGGAAACATGTTGGATATACATCCATGCCACATATTTGAATAGCTAGATGACTCCCATACATGGCCTTCCAGCGACCATTAACAGTATGGTGTTTCACTCGCACGCGTGTTAATATTGCCATGGGTATCTAGACTATGTATGGATTAATCGCATCAGAAAGCCACTTCCTGAACAACATGGAAAACGAGTCGGCCATCTTTTCCATGGATTTCCGGTGGACCTTGAGCCATAGGCTGGTTGTCAGCGTCCTCTCTACTTCATTGACGAAATATTGTGGCGGTTCATTTGCTTCTGACATCCTGATCGCTATATCCATCCTGCAAAAACTTGCAATGGAGGGCTTCCCCCCCATTGATCTTGTCTCCTGTCTCACAAGCTGTGACCATGTCCCGACTACGAAATCGTCAAATTCCTCCTTTCCAGCTTTCCGCACTGTGCTAGAACCACCTTGAGGATTCACAATGCAGTTACGCCATTCCTCCCAGGTTCTGGGCCTGCTTTCCCCCGACATGAGTTGACTGCACATGTTTGTCAGCATGTTGTACGCTCAAACGATATGTAATAACTTGATACGTACTGTATCTCATCAAGTGTCAGAAAGGAGCGTACATGACAGTAGTTCCAAGTGGTTTCTGTCTTTGACTTGACCGTGTGGACGACAGATATGATTCTGCCACCAATAATGAATGCCCTCCACTCTCCGAGCTCCTGCAGGCTTCGAACATACTCCTGTTTCATCCAAATCTCATCAGAGTATATATGACTTTTGAGGTAATCCCAGGTGCGCAGAGATAGATCTGTAGATGGTAATATGACGTGGGAACCACGATCGCTGTGGCTACGCTTGAGAACACAGTTTTCCGGTATTTCTTGACCCTCCTCCAACAGCGTGGTCGCTGGCGCATATCCATTCCGCATGGTAGCTATGACTCGCAGGTGATACAGAACATCGCGCTTCGATGCCACCGATCGCACCTGCGAGATCGGGGGCCAGAACTGGACCAGCCGCACCAAAGAATTGATATTTCGCTCGTATATATCGAATTCTTCAGTGGAGAGCCCGTATGGATTCTGATCACATCTGATTAATCAAATATGATCAATCTGTCACATTTATTTTTGGAGATGCTTGAACTGCTGCTCACCGATGATCGATTGTATAATCAATCCCACCAATCAGGCAATCCATCCCAACCATCTTGTTCCAATCCAAGAACCGTTTGTTGGGATTTAGGACAGTCTCCTTGAAGTCCTCCCACATCATATAGCTGATGTGAAACGCATTTCCCATCTCAAAATTTGCCATTCCAAGGACAACCCATAGCTAAAATATCCAGGTTAATTGTTCGTCAATCACACAATTGTAACAATAGTATGGAACATACCCATTCATTGACTAACACCTTCACTTTCCCATGCCGCTCTCCTATCTTGTAAACGAAGTTCGATAAACCTTTGATGTCATCATATTGTGCTTCTGTAATTTCTTTGTGTGCCCATGAAACTGTTTCGTCAGTTTGCACTCTTGACATCGTGCGACTTGGATCCGGGATATATAGAATGTTGAGTGGCCGATGTTCTGAGGGTCTCATAGGATACCAGCTACTGTTTTCAAATGACGGAGATCCAGAGAAGGACAAGCTTGAATAATTCGACCTGCAGGACAGGGGAGTTGCCCCTGATTGAAAATGAGATTTGGATGGTTGTGAGAGGTCCTCGACATCCATATCTATCCCTTGACTGATTGGCGATAATCATTTCATGTCAGTTTGAACATTGACGTGCCACTGCTCAAACTCACATTCCAGGCGTCTCGTTCCCTGTCAGAGGAGGCAAACCAAGACGCGCGAGTTCTTCTGTTGCAATATCGAATGACAGATTATCAAGGATCTCAGTTCGAGTGGGAGGTCTTGTCCGATGTTCTCTGCTGACGCCGGTACTGAATGCAAGGTTCCCTGGACAATCTGAATGACATTTGGGATGCAAAAGGGGTTTCCTTGCGTGTCTTGAACAGGCGCCTCCTTCCCTAGGCCACAACCGAACTGTATCTAAGTTCCTACATCCGCAGTCGTGGATACAGACCTCGTATCCCGGTTGAACATGGTGAATGCGAGATGCCATGCTGGACTGGCATGGGATATGATGATCGAAGTGGCGGAAGCCTTTCAGGAACAGATCAAAAACCAAAAAAATCACAGACATATACAAATGCGGTTATGTTATTTTCACCATGACGTGGGAAAAAGATGCCCGGTGGCAACTACAAAAACACCTCTTTTCCTTTATCCTGGCATGTCGGACAATCGTAATACGTTTGGTTTGACGAATCGATCACCCAATCTGTCAACATCTCCTCTGTGACCTCCATTCTCTCCCAGTCCATCATTGTGAGATCCCTGTCATCATGCCATATTTCGGTTATGATGGACCATGCAATGTCTAGAAGACGGCCGCTTCCAACTATTCCGCTGTTCTTTCCACGGACGATCGGCTTCTGCACTAGGTTTGTAAAGACGTTCCCATATGGCCAATGAAGACTTCTGCTATGTTTCGTCAGCAGTTCAACGTGTTTTGGAAGACGCGTTGACGACTCTGTCTCAAAAGCAGAGAGACATTTTACGTGATACCATGTTCTGCAAAAGCGACAGAACCTCTGTATATCACGGTCAGGATTGTATGGTTTCTTGCATTTTGAACAACACATGGAAAGGATGTCCTATGGTGAGAAAAATAAGTTCCGTGTTTGATATATATATAGCGGAGACAACTCACCTGAATGCAATATTTGTTTGAACTTCCTTTTCCTTTCCTCTTAGAAGTGTCTGGAATCATGGTCCATCGCCAATATAGGTCTCCAGGCGGTATTTCTTCTGCGAATACCTCCTTGTCATCGAAATGGTGAATCTTTTCGTCCGCTGTGAAGTTGTTGAGGAAAAGAACGACCGTCAGCACTTCTCATGTCAACTCACATTCAATACATGCAGCATCGATTATTTCTGGATCTTCACACAGAACGAGTTCATTAAACGCCAAATTGCAATGAAACCTGTAGTAATCCATCAGTAAGTCAGTCGATGCTCAAGGGTAAATGCCACTATAACATACCTTTCGCCCCTGAGATCCTTTTTGCGGTGAAACCAGTGAATGAGAATCCAAACAGCTCTGGGCTGGGTGGGACTTGTTTATTATTCATAATCGAGGTAGTCCATCCATCAGCTGATTACATACTTTTCTCATCTGCAGCTCCACCCTGATATCTTCGATTCGAGCCTGCCATAGTTCTCCACCGCTCGCCTTGATGCTAATCCTGTCCGACACTGTGTAAACACTGGTTCCTGTATAAATTGCTAATTGATACTCACAGATCTCCACGAGAGAAGGTATGTGAATCTGAATAGAATTGGTTGAAAAATATTACAATAGTAAGTCTGCTACTTTGTCTAACCATCAGTCTGTTCGTTGATGACTGACATCACGCAAAAGTAAGTAAGATGGCTTGATCAGGTCACAATCACATGCCTTGGTATGTCCCACTCGTATGGAACTTGAGAAAATTATTCATGGAAGGTGTATTCGCCATAATGTAATATTGATGCAATTTAAAAGGTTGTGTTAGGCCCTCGAAGTGTCTTTATATAGCTCCTGTAAAATTAAATTCTACTCAGTGATGCTGTGTTTTCTCTGTTACATAACAACATGCATGCTTCATTACGTATGGTTTACATATTGTCATGTGTGCCGAATAGACAAATGAATCCCTTGCTTATCCCTCTGATGTCATCCGATGCATTGCGCCAAACTTCTGTTGCTGAGATTCTGTCTCAATTGCCAAGGATAAATACAAGCAGCACATCAATTCCAATATCCTATTCATCTGGTCCTTCTTCAAAGTCTAGCGCATCGTCCTCTCTCTCGCATTCAAATTCATTTGATGATTTGATCGATCGATTGACGGCATCCTCTAAATCTCTGACACTCATGGATGTCGACGATAATTCTTCTTTGTCAACATCTTCGTCAGGAAATGTCACTTTCAATGTACTTCTACATCGTTGGGCTGGAAGGGAACAGCATGATGTCACACGAAACGGAAGAGAAGATCCACGTGGTAAATAATAATCCATCTATTAATACATTCAGGAACTCATGGATTGACCACGTCAGAAATAACTAGCGATAGTGACAGTAGTAGTAGTAATATGAAAGAATCATTTCAAGAACTCCTGACACGCATGTCCCAACAAATGCTGCATGACAGTGATCAGGAAAATGGACACGATGTAGAAGGTAAGAGATCAACATAGTAGTAACATGAATTACGAATGATGTCAATTCAGAACAAGAAATTGCTCCTCAACTGAAACGAAAAGGAAACAATTCTTCTACAGACGACATAGACAGTCCTGTGGCAAAGAGACCGCGAGGAAGGCCTCCGAAACGAAAACGAACGACCAGTCAGAATGTAGAAAAAAATGACAAAGGCAAGCAGTATGAATGTTGTCTGGAACAATGTACATGAAACCAACGGTTGTTTGCATAAACAGTCTTGGTCCCACCACAGAAGTCAGACTTCAGATCTACTAGTCCAAAGAGAGGGAGGGGAAGGCCACCGAAAGGTCCAAAAACCGCTGTTGCATCAATAAACGGATCACGAGGTATGTTATGTTTTTCCGCCAATTTATTTTGACTCTTGTACAAAATGGTTCTCATTCAAACAGTCCCTGCCTCCAAGAGGCCAAGGGGAAGGCCACGCAAGCGGAGGCGAATATCAACGCAGAGAAATTCCTCTGAAAATGATCCACAAGGTGACCAAGCAAATCCCCTGAGACTTCAAAAATGAAAATATGTCGCTAATGCAACGAATTAGCGGTCAACAGCCCACATAAAGACCCGGAAAATATCTTGAGTGAAAACCACAGATATTCAGATGACAGGAACCTACAACACGATCCAGAATTCGACACTGATCATGATACCAGAACTCCTCCTATTCCAGACAATCATCACCCAGAATTACCTTGGGAACAAGAAATTCATGAAGACGCTGCACCACTTCCAGAAAGGATGCAGGCCCAAAATACAGCAGGTGAGGGTCATTTATATCAATATCTAGGAATGATCTGATCCACCTGTAGCCATGGTGCTGTCCTCTGCCATATTATGGTATTCTGCATATACAGATCTGTCCTCTTTGGACAACAGGTGCTGGATCGAGAGCACAGTTGCAGATTTCCATCTAGCTTCTGTTTGGCATGACATGCTTGGAAATGCCCTCTGTCGCTTTGTCATGGTTTTTCGCGACAGCAATAACCTTCAACTGTCTGATGAAGTCATCCAGAAATACAGGAACACCCACAATGTGCCCACAAACATACCTTGTCCAGTTGTGCCTGTTGCATTTCTGGTGCATGATGCACAGACTGCTCACTTCTTTGCTGTCGTGTTTGACTATACAGCACATACTGCATATGTGTTTGGAAGAAGGCTCAGTGACAACAATCCTGAATATATTTCCGACTGGACAGCCTGGAGGGGACCTGAACGTTGGAGGATCACTGCTGATCTTCACCTCTGGGATGCTGGCGATCCTGAAGACGTCTTGGTGATGATTAGAGATTGGCCTCAAAATGGGTATGACTGTGGACCGATCGCATGTGCAGTCATAAAGATGTGCATCGAGGAGGGAATCGAACAGACCTGGGAACTATTATCCAATGTACCCCTTGGAAGTCGACCTCCCATTTCCTGTGGCCACATGCTAAGATTGAACATGCTGGCACATGTGCAGCAACGTTGCATGACCAGCTTCAATGACTACCGACATTTCGCTGTCCAGAGACCTATCGATTGGGATTACATGGAGTTGGACGAAGAAACAATCCTACAAATGCAGGGAGGTGGTGACCGAGACCGGGACAATCAAATACTTCGCTCTCTGATGCTTGCAAGCAGCACCTGCATTGAATGCAATGCATCCATACCTCGGCACCCAAAGTCGTCCAGTACCCAGCATAGAGAAAGAGGACGAAATGAAGAGGACGAGGACGAAGAACTAGAACAAGAGGAGGGTGATGATGACGAAGAAGAAGAAGAAGAAGAAGAAGCAGAAGAAGGATCTATTCACTTATCACAACAAGGGGAGGCATTAGCATCGTTGATCAAGAACCACAAGATACTGCATGGTGCTCGTCTTCATAGATCTTTTCGACCCTCTGTTGCTGTTGTTCGAAATCCTTCTCGAAAATCGAAAAATCACAAAGACGCAGATCTTCCAGAGGAAGAAGAACAGATTGAAGGGCAGTTATCTATTGCAGCACGAGCGTCACGAAAGAAAGTCAAAGACTGGTCCATGGGGGTCATGAGACGATTTCCAAGAACTTCTACTCCTGTCATCTTGGAGGCTCACAGAGGACGGAGATTCATCCCACATGACTATGACCATGATGACTACGATCATGGTCCCACCTTGCAGATGCTTCAGCAACCTGAGGTGTATTCCATTCTGACACATCCATATCAGAAAATGAATATGGCACCCGCTTGGATCATGTGGCGGGATCATGGCTATCGCATCCTCCCTGACTCCTTCCAAATGTTCTATCTTTCTCCACCAATTCGGATAATGGACCACATCATGTCTGTAGGAGATGCAGTGGAGCAAGTCGATCATTCTGAAAATGCTGAGGTGAGTTAAAATTCCTGCTCACTGCCATGGAACCTTTGATTTACTAATGATGATGTGTAGGATGATTTATATGAAGTCATGAGTGCAAAGGAAATGCTGGACTTTGCATATCGTCCTCCCCATGTGAACCGTCCATATCCACATGGTTCTAACATGTTCGTGCAAGGTTGTCTCCCAGTCTTTGGGGAAGAACAAAAGCGTGTTCGGCTGGACCTTGAGCAAGATGGGGTGGAATTCTCTGTGGATGACATTCAAATTTCCATCGACATAGATAGCATCATCTGGGTCACCAAGAAGCTTGTCTGCAGCAACAGCATTGGAGTGCACCTGATTCCGATCTATGATGGAAAGCCAGGGATGTACAGACACAATCACGTCTATGTCGAGATTCTGATACCCCAATCGGAAGAAGACCACAATGCTTTGGGACGTCGAACCGAATGGATATCCAAGAAGTTTCCCCTCAATGCAATACCTCACACGACCCTTGGACACCTGGCCTCTTCCACTGGGCACATCCTCAAGGTTTACATTTGCTTTCCACGCATGATTCATCGCAGCCCTCATAATGGGCGCAGAATGACCATGATGCCCAAGGGAGTGTTGGATCCATTCTGGGAGGAGATATTCCTTCCAGCAATCTATGGCTCATCTACTGAAAGCATCGCTCCCTATTACTCCAAGTCTTTGGAGGAGGCCAGATACAAAGATCAGGGCACTTCCCATGGTTGGAAAACCCTTCCTATACCAAATGATGCATTTTCCGACATACAGGAGAGAATGAAACAGTTCATCTTGGAGGACAACAATCTCTCCATGTTTGGGTCTTTCTTTTTTGTGGTGGAAGGAAAGGGCATCAAACTCCTCACCAAGGATGGCCAGGGCATGCATGAATCTCCAGAACAGGCACTCAGGAAAAATCTCTCTTGTCTAGATTGGGATTACATGCTGGATCGTCGAAATGGAGAGCTCATCGTCGATGTAGGAATTGGATTTACGCCCAAATCACAGGAGCCTGTGGTCGGGCTATGGAGACTTGATTGCTTGGAGGAATCCTATGCAGCTGGGGGATTTAATCGAGGAACCATCCATCATCATTCTACCTTCCGCAACTATGGTGCTATGCAAGCTGAGATGCCTCAGGATCGTGCGCTCCATACTCATGTTGCATTCAGGAATACATACAACCTCTACTATGAGGCTGTTCGTCCTAGCAGCAGAAGGAAAGAAGTG
>JBBPPE010000040.1:0-37551 GCA_038091835.1 Leccinum ochraceum
GCCATGGCCAAGACTAAAGAGCACATGAGGATACATGGCACATGGTGGATATGTATGCTTGATGTAGGCAAGTGCAGGCACAATCATACATATGATCTCCATCAAACTATTATTTCTAGACTTCATCTGTCAACATACAGAATGTTCATTGATCGAACATGCCTTGGCAGTCAATGTCAAATTGCCAACACACATCAACTCAGAAAATGATAGCCTGCAGATGATCATGAATATTCTACTCAACACTGAGACACAACAGAGTCGAATCGACTATCACATTACTTCTTGTTCGTGTATCAGGTCTCAAGAAATCTCAGCTGGCCAAGATTCTCAGGGATACATAACTCTTTGATCATCTATTCAACTTGTTCAGATATAAACACTTCTGATCTTGGACCTCAACTGGGGAGGTCCATGTGTTCTCCAAAGACAGCACTTCCTGGAGGCTCAAAGGCTTCTTGTCCCCCAAGGAGTCCGTGCAGTTTGGAAGGGGAAAACTTACCATTTCTCTGGCTTATTTCATGCAATCCTAAGAGGTACTAGGCTCCATTCCCTCCATCTTTTTTTCTCCAATAATATTATTTGAATTTGCTCAAGTGAATTTCTGACCCTATTGTGGCGTCTTCCTGCATCGGGGATCCAGCTGCCAAAAGCTGGTTAAGGGATATGTACCCCTTGAAAAAGCTTTTGGACGAGGTGACCACTGGCAAGGGTACACCCTTCCTTACAGGATGCAGGCCAGAAAGTCTCCCTAAATATTTTCATAATTTTATGAATTTATCTGAAAATAGTCCATGTTTCATCAACATACCACTTGGAAATGCTCATATCTTAGCTGGATGTCAATGGTAACAAGATCAGTGGCTCATATGAAGGCCCGGAATATCCTCTACCTCCGCTACAGTCATTGCTAAGCTCCTGGACTCACGGCAACCGGTCATTGGCTGGTTTTGACTGGTTTAAGTTAAAACCAGTCTAAACTGGTCCAGACTGAGTCAGCAACCATTCTAGACCAGTTGCCATCGGTTTCAGTCTTGGTTGCACATCTTTACTGATTGTAAAAGACTGGTTCCGGTCTGGTTGCCTCAAAATACCAACAAAGACCAGATCAAACCAGATTTTAAAACACTAGTCACATGCTACTTGATTTTGTTTATTTTTCACAGTATCATTCCCACACCAACGACACTTTATGTAGACTCAAGGTAGAGGCATGATAGAGTGCTGCTGCTGCAAGCAGTGAGCAGTAAGGTGATAAATGGGATATCTTGGAGGATAATTATTCTTGTCACACCACATATTGCACGTTACTCCGCCATTTTATCCACTTTCTGCACTTTTACTACACAATTCTAGGATTCTCAGCCACAAGGCCAAACTCAATGCCTTCACCATTTGGAAGGCTTATGCAAGCTTCAAGCAGGACAGGGGTTCCCTGCGTCCTCTGTTCATGCTGCTTCCCACCTATTCCCTTATTTTTGTCGTTCTCAAGGCGTCAAGCAGCTTTCCAGGCAACTTCCAGTAACACACCTGTCATGGTAAGCATTACAGTATGATACCAAGTTTTCCATATATAATATTTCATCTGAACAACAATTAGTGTAAGGGCAGGAATCCAGGTTCTGACACATATCCCTATCCAAGCTGTAGGCTGTAGCTGTAGGCCAAATATATTCCCTCCAAGGACTGGTTCTGTTGAAGAGCCATTCCACTCCACAGAAGAACTCCTGATTGACTTGAGGAACTTCTGATGGAAGTCAGAGTTTAATCCTTCAAGCTCTGGGCTAAAATTTGAGTCAGGGGTGGAACGTAGAAGTAGCAAGTACTAGCGATCCATTCAGAATACTTATCAGCTGCTGCAATAATCAGAAATCCCATACCCTCAAATCAGAACTCAATGCCATCTCAAGACCTACATGGACAAGGTCACTGGTAATGTAAGTAAATTTACCTTTGGACAAATCCATCTCTGTATAACCTCCAGCAAAGACTCCAGCTTTTGTTTTGTTTCCTCAGATTGTGATCTGGTTTCTCTGGTGAATACAGGCTTCTCCAGATACTTCTCCTAAATTCCAAAATGAAAGGCTTCTGTTTCAGAGCAGTTGCCATTGTTTTTAAGATAATGCCTAGGATTAGTGGCCTCCAGTCCTTCAGGAATGAAGAATCTGGTTATTGATTGAAAACCTTGTCAAGGTGCATGAAGATATAGTCAGGAACTTGAGATTCCTCCAGTGGTTTGTCTGTTTCATCCACAGCAGCTACTGGATGACCAGTAGCTTTCAAGAGCTGGTAAGGGCCTGAGAATTCTTGCAAAACTTTGCACCTAACCAGTTGGTTGTTTTGTTGGGAATGTAGGAAGTCTGTAGAATATTCTGTCACAGGAACTTTATCTGACAAAGGGTTGATATTCAGAGCAATGTGAAGAACAAAATAGAATAAGAAAGAAATACTAACAAGGAGAAAAACAGTTTTCAGCTAAACCATGAGTGGTTTTTTTATAACCTAGCCATCATTTCTTTTCTTTTCTTGGGGTTGCAGACATCTCACTTTGTTTTCTTGCCAACTTTGGTTGTACTAGATGTACCATCAGAGTCTTTGATGGAGGTAGTAGAACTCATAGTCCCAGGTTCGTCTCTCTCTTTATCTTGGCAACATTCCTGTCAACTCTTCTCTTGCTGATTCCAACCTTACTTTCTTCCCCTTGATCCATTTGATCAGAGCCACGCGTCAATGACATCCCCCAGCAGCAACAATCTTGGGTCCCATCTCGTCCAATCCATCCAACTCGGAATCCCATTTGAACCATAGCCAAGGTAGGTGAGAGCCGTCCCTTTTAGTCATCTCCAAATCTGATTTGCTTTTCCTTCGATCACATCATCTGCGTGGACGAGGATGCTGATTGTGTTTGATCACCTGTATCAGTCAAGCCCATTACTCAAGAAAGAATCCAGCAACGTACTCTTCTCCTTCAAATTGAGTTGGCGCTTGTTGTATTGACAGGATTGTAGGTTCCTCTTGATGATGTCAATTCGAGCATATCCTAATAACACTTGATCTGCTTTCTCCTGGTGATCATAGTTTGATCTTCATCTTCAGCATAATTTCAGAAAGATCACCACCACCTTCTTCTGTGTTGTCAGTACGTCCTTTTGTGGCCTTTGTGGCCTTTCCTTTGCCATAGTGGTGGTAGTTAGGAGTAAGTAGATCAATTGTGTAATCTATGTAACCTATAATAAATTTCAATTCCTTTTTCTGTCACTCATTTTGACCACATTTCAGCTATGTTGTCATATTGCAGTATTTTTGTGTTTAGCTTTATACAGTTTGTGATCTTGTTCCTAGATCTGATCACATCTAACTATGATCTTATTGTTCATTTATTTTACAATCATTTTACCACAAATGAACATGGAGTGTCAATTTTAGTAAATTTGTATCAAATATGATACACTACGTTTTACTGCAATTGACACTTTATGTTCATTTGCGGTAAATTATTGTTTGTATTTTACCACATTTCATACTTATCCCTCATTTGCAGTGAATTTAGGTATCTAAATAGTGCTATTTGGTATGTATGTTCTACTGCATGTTTTTTTAGTTGTGTTGCGGTTATTTTATGTCCCAAAATGTTAGATAAACCACAGCTGTATCCTAACTCATTTACCAAAAACACTAAAATTCACACATATGTGGTATTAATTATACTTGATTGGTATATATTTAGTCACATGTTAGTAATGACATGGGAATATTTAGTAATAAGTTAGTAATCATTTGTAATCATTCCTATTGCTTCATTAGTATTTATACAGCTAGCTGAAACTGATGAGGCTTCACCTGCTGAAATATCTTTATATCTTGAAAGATCAAGGACATTTTTCTGTAACTCATTAAAATGCAGGGTGGATGGGCAGCATGAATTGAACAGAGTTAAATGGTCACTTGGTTGACCATCTCCATGTCCATACATGGTGTGCTGGACTTCATACATGATTCTCTTACTGTTCTGTTGCCATTGAGCTGCCACTTTTTGTCCATGAGCCTGACAGGTGCTGAGTACCTTTGTTTCCTTATGCTCTATTGCTTGCTTCATCTTTCTTGGTCATCCAGAGTTTGTTCAATTCAGTGCTCATAGCTTCTGGGTACTCCAAAGGATACAGAGTATCAAGCTCCAGATCTTCTGTAGTATTGAGTTTCGTTGGATCAAAGTCTTCTCTTGGATCCTGTTGGTGTTGAATATGCCCTTCTGAGCATGTTGTGAGTATCTATGTTAAATTTTTGAAAAATCATTCTGATGACCAACAACGAGTTTATTTACCTGCAAGATTTTTTTTCAACCCTTCTAATGCAATCATAATTGCCTGGTCACCAATTCCAAGTCCTAGGCCAGCTATCATGCTGATCTTGATCAACTTTGTAGTTGATTGTGATTTTTCTGGCACAAACCAAGGTATGATTTCAAACGCCAAGTGTCTCTTGGTAATTTAGTTGAATCAGACCATCTTCAATGTCCAGGGGATCGCCAATGTCTAAGATGGGTTTCTTGTTGAATTTGTCCATCTGATTCCGGATTCTTTTGATTTTGTTGTTCTTGATCAAAGAGGTGATGATCTTGGTCATGTAGGCACACAAGTTCCAGATGATCTTGGTCATGTAGGTACACAAGTTCCAGGCGCAATCGTTGGCCAAAGGTCTTGTTAGAAATGGTAACTGTTCATGAAACTAAGCTGCAGATTCTTCATCAAGGTCTCCATCTTCTTCATGAATTCAGGATTCATCCAGGGGAACAATGTACATGTTATGGCATATACACAATATCTAAGGAACTGTTGTTGCAATCTAGTACGATCGCCCAGCTCTTCTTCAGAATCGTGATCCTGTCTAAAGGCAATTCCAATAGATGATGAGCAGTCTCTTTGCTTATTTTGGGCATCTCCAGCAACTGTGTTTTTGATTCACACAAGGAGCTTGCCAACATCTTGTGCATCTCTGCATAAAACAACTCCTCCATCTGTGAGTTGGACATTTGAAATTGAACAGACAAAGCTTTAATGATCGCCATAAGAGGAACTAGTCTGGTACAGCACTGATGGAAAAGATTCACATAAAACTAGGATGAGGAATGTCAGTCAGCATGATTGTGTGCACGATCATGCCACTCACGTTGCTCATGGACTCCTTTTTGAGCTTGGGTTTGAGAAAAACTGCAATCCTCATAATTGATCTCACCAGACGGGCTTTTGTTGATCTGCACCAAACACTGCCACAGGCTCCACCCATGAAACAATCTTATAATAAGAATAGGCCCCTCTGCATCTCTTGTCTTGACCGGTAATCCTCCCATATGCAAAAGGTAACCTTGAAGATGAATGAACTGAAGGCACAGCCCAACTGTTGGTGCATTAGCATTGCAGACTATAGCATCTCTCTGTTGTGAGCAGACTGCCTTTCTTGGCAGAGCATTTCAAGGAATAGTATTGCAGGGTTGACCTCCATTGGGTGTTGGGAACAGAGACAAAGATGAAAATACCCTGTTGACCCACAAGATTGTTGCTGCTGGAGGAAGGCATCGACGCACCGCTATGATCGAATGGATCCAGATGAAGAGGAATCATCTGAATGCCGCTAGGCGCAATTTGAAGGAGCTCAAGATGAGATCGAAAGACGAGGAGGAGGGCATAGACGAGGAGGAGGTTCAGAAAGTACAAGCATTGGTCGATCACTTGCAGGGACTCGTTAACTCCGGAGGATCTTGGATTGTCGTGGTCTACAATCAGAGTGAGTGACAATTGATTCCGCGTTAACGCACTAATGACTCAAAGCCTCACACTCACACCGACAGCGTTACTAGACAAAGTCGATGAATCTACAGGCATACATCTGTCGACGAATCAGCAGAATTACAACTATGGAGAGACCGCGGAGGAGAGAGTGGTTCAATCGTTTCGTATGATGAAGTCGGAGGATCAGACCTGGCACGACCAAGTCATCAGCGGCGAGAATCAAAACCTTCGGGTGGGAATGCAAGGGTATAAGATCACCAACCTTCTATCTCAAGACTACATATGGTGACTTCTTGATATGATCGTCAACATTCCGTCGACACACTACGTCCATTCGGACATCTTCAAGATAACCAGTTTTAGCAAGGAGTTGTTGTCGGATTACGGAGGGGTAAGTGCTCACCGTCTTTCTGAATCGTCATCATCATCATCGTTGTCGTCTAACCCAGAATTCCCCCTACTACCCAGCTCCCTACCGCGATCGTGATCCTTCTTGAGGAACATCTCCGGATGTGTTTCAACACCAAGGACTGGGACGCATCACAAGTGGACCGTTCTCAAAAGATCATTGCAAACAGTAAGTCGAGCGAGCAAGACAAAGCGAACGCACAGGTGTACCTTGCATCCTGCATGCAGAGATTGGTGGAGTCGATGCCGGTCCTCGAAGCGCTCAACAATGACATCCGCGAGGCCATCGATGACGCCTACGTCCAAACACTCAAAGACAACTGGAAATATATGGGTCAGAAAGAAAAGAAGTGGAAAGATGCTTACCATAGTTATGTCCACAACGTAGTGGAAAGGCTGAACGACTCCGCAGTCAAATGGTCGAAAGAAATGGAGATGCAAGATGTACCTGATGACGTCAAGAAAGCTTGGAGCAACTGCGCATCCAAGACCAAGCTCATGTTGGAGATGGCCTACCTGTCTCAGCCGGATTTGATGCCGTTCATGTCGTTCTCGGTGTGGAAGTTATTGGATTGAGTATCTCACTCTTTGCTCAAGGTGAGTGTCTATTTTACCGCAATTGAGCACATAGGTTGATTTGCAGTAAATCCGCGAACTCACCCAGCTCCAAGGGTGGTGGCATCATTGGCTTCAAGGTTGCTTAGGAGGTTGAATAAACCTTCGGGAAATGAAAACCCAAAAAGAATGTCTTCCTCCACCTTCTGAGATAAACCTACAAAAGCCTTCTGGACCTGTTTCACATACTCTGAAACTAACAATCTTGTTTTACAGTCCATAAGTCTGGATCCCTTTGATAAATGTAGTTGGGATTAATAGAATGTAAGTTGACTTATTGACAAGACATCATAGGTCCATGTCCAAGATCATTATTACAGGTTGCCCAATGATATCGATATCTCTAAACTCCTGGAGCAACATGACCCTCATTCACTGGCTGTATAATGCCTCCAAGAGATGATCCTGAAGCCCCCACATGGCATTACATGAAACACTAGCCCAGCATTACAATTTTCTTGCCTGAAGATTGCGAAAGGCCCTCTCCTGATCCTTCCATTTGGGAAAACAGCTATTATCCTGATGACTACACGCCTCCAATATGTCAAGATACTACCAGAAACATACTTGAGAGATTCAATGTGCCTCTATGCTTACGTGGAAAAAAAGTGAATGGGAATTGGGAGCCACAGGACGAAGAAGCCGTATTTGCCTCTCCCTCGTTATGTGGAGAAACTTATGAGCTTATATGGGTTTTGTACCGCTCCTGCGGTACTTCAATGGTTTGGTTTTCCTGTAGGCTCTCGGAGAGTTCTTGAATGGTATTTTAAGAGGTCTAATCTAGTACAGATAGGGTTAGACCAGGGTAAGACTACCCCCCAAACCCTGTAAAAGTGTCATTTCATCCACTCTAAATCATAAAAGCCACACAAGCCACCTCCCCCAATAGCACATTTGTGTGAGAGCCTCAGGCATGTAATGTCAGTACATTTCTAAAGTATATAAATACTCACTTTATGCCTGTTATTCAATCATCATGGTATATACGTCATCTTGAGCCAATCAAATAGTTTGTCTGATGCTTTTATGTTAGTACAGTCAAAAAATTGTCACTTTCTGATCTGGAATGGAAAAAAGTGCTCAGCCCTCATGCTGGAAATGGTGAAGATGAGAAAAAAACAAGGAGTTTGCATTGATTTGAATTATGATTAGTGTATGACCCCTTTGCTGTCTCCAGTGTTCCATAGTGTACTTTGTTGGTTAGACATTTTGCAGAGGTGCTGTTAATAAATCTAGACAACTCAGTGAGATGCATGGTGTCTAGGTTGAAGTAATGTCCCCTTTGGCAAAGACTAGTGACAGGGGTGTAGACTGCATGCAGCTGTCCTGGGGGCATGATGCTACATTCAAAAAGCTGTCATATTAGGGTTGATCAATTGGGGATGACCTATATTAGGTCTCTTCTCAAGACATGAATTGTTTTCCCATCTACACTATCAGAAAAGTCTGATAGCAGGGCATCAGAATCAGTCAAAGCTTCCAGAAATAAGGACATGTTATTTCGAGGAACTGCTTCAAGTTTGACCTTGATTGAGACCTACCATATAGGATGACAAAGGTCCTTGCACTGTGTGCATCATGGTAGGGATATGTTACTATACCTGCATGATGTGCAAGTCCCCAAGTGAGCCATTTAAACATTTCCTGGTAACTTCTTGTCATCTATGGACACCAGCTGCTGGGTCTGGTTCCAGCCAATGCATAGCCTGTTGTATAATTTACTATAAATTGATTAGTAGGCTAAGTTTCACAAGGATGATGAAGTAGCTTATTCCAATAGAGACAAGGTTGTTAGCTGTGCAAGGGGGAAATCAAAGCTAGTGACTGTATTAATCTCTACCTACTCCACCAGATGGTTCAGACATTGTAGCTGCTAGCATGTAGAGGAACAATTTTCTGAGAACCCATTAGAACAAAGGCTGCAAGCTAAGCCATTTCTTAGGGTTGTTGACCATGAGTATTGATTGAAATGTTTGAATACTGGCTTTTTTTAGGGATTCTGTGTAGACATGTTGGAATTGATTTTGTGCCAAGTGAAGCCCAAGCAGTTTTTCTTCACTGATCATATCTGGTAGATAAAATATAAGTATTAGATTGGACTAGGGGACAGGATAAAGAACAGACCAAGTTCACGTGAATTTGCCCAAAGGGCCTTTATACAGCAAAATGCTAGTTTACCATGTGAGAAAATAGGTCAATACTCACCTCATACCCCTTGAATAAAGATTGATTTTTCTAGCCTCCAATACACTAGCTATAAATGGGTGAGGTATCCTACCTACCATTTGAAAGCCCTCTGAACACAATGGTAACATTGGCTAAGCTCAGAAAAATCAGAGAAGCGAATGGCAGTATATTCTCCTCCTCATCGAAAACAAAAAATGTATATAGCCCTTTGGTCCCCTCCCACAAGCTAGTATCCCCTCTTCTAGTCGTAACATAGAAGATTGAATCTGGTTCCCAATCTGAGTTATTCCTGATCGTCTGATATGATTGTCTCCTAGAATGTCTCTGTATCTCTTTTCCCTCTCTTTCTTCTTTGCTTATCACCTTTACTTTGTATTCACCTTGTATCATAGATCTCAGGTGATTTCGTGTCTCGTTCCACATCGCTGATGATCCGGTTCTTTCCTATCTTTGTTCCAATGTTTCCCTATCTCATTCTTATCTTCTGACTCATTCCTCACTGCGGATGACTCCTCCCTTCCATGTGATTCCATCACCTTCCATCCTGTAGTACTTAAGGACTCGTCTCTCTGACCTGTACCTCTTTAAGCTAGAGCTACTTAAAATCCCACCTGAGTTCTTAGCCAACCTCGAGTCCCTTTGCCCCTTTGCCCCTCTGCCCTCTTCAGGTGTGTCCCTCAGTCTTGACCTTAATTGTCTAGCCAGGCGATATGCTTGCTCAACTATACCTTCAGCCTTAGCTTCATCCCACCTTCAAGTCTATAGCCGACCCTACCTGGGCCAGCTGTAACATCATCTTGCCCCACTAGATGGCCATTTTGATGACCTTCATAACATCTTCATCCTTCAAAGTGTGCATTGGTTAAATGGATCTGTTTTAAGTTTTTGAATGAGTGATCATAATTCAATGGGATGAAACTTGTACACTCATTATGTTTGCTCTAAGAAGTTTATTACCTATGTTTTAGTATTTGTATCTGCATTTCTGCCACATTGTTCAGACAATGCTTTCTCCAATGGAGAATCAGAGTCCATCATAGCAATTATAAATCTTGTTATGAAGAGATCCAGATGACTACTTCTAATCAACTTTCTTTCTTTTTTTGTGCTAAATCTCTCTCATATAGCTGCACTGTGCCACAGGCACATAGCCTAACATAAGGATCAAGTTTTCCAGTCATTCTTGGTCCACAGGATGCAAGTTAGAGCCTCAGAGCCTATCAGTGGACCTGGTGGTGGCTGGAACTTGGATTACTGACATGGTGTTAGTGGAACAGAGATGGTTCAGGCTACTAGTGGTGAGTCTGGACCTGGGTTGCTGCCACCATGGCAACAACCTCAGGCACAGACTTTAAATCACCATGAGGCTCATTACCACCATAACATGAAGGAAGTGGCTAGCCAGACATGGCAGTCACATCTGGCACATCTAAGTCACAATCATAGTAGGTTTCTAAGTCAATTTGCTTATTTTTTCCTGAGCTAGTAGGAGTGAATAAAATCCCTTGGCAGGCTGGAATAGGCTTCCAGGCCAGCCCAAGCCTGTTCAAGTTGGAACTGGTAGTTCCTATGATTTTGATGAGATCATAGTCTACTAGCCCTTATGTGTCTGTGGGCAACTTGAATCTCATAATTGTTTGTTCTTTTATGATGGAGAATTGATTTTGTTATTATTATAGCTTCATGATGTTCTGAATTCTGCTCAAGCACCTAACTGGATTGTTTTATTTAGACAGGTTGCAGAAGTTCTTTGCATCAACCTTCATGAACAAAGGACTAGGGCCACTATAACTATGTCATTCAAAGAGGACTTTGTGGTGGAGACCCTGTTGAAAGTTTTCCACAAGTCCTCAATACTGGCAGAAACATTGGAATATGGTGAGTTAACTCATAGTTGTAGATTTCACTATCATAGCTCAAAATCACTTGTCTGATCCAGTCTTCAAGCCTCATCTAATCAGAGAGTTTAAGGAGGTAACCACTAGGTTCACTGGATATATTTGGTCCAGGCTGCATACCTTGTCAAAAATTCCCTTTAATTGACAAGAATTTAGGCTTGAGACTCTCTATTGATAGAGTGAGTAACCTGAATGAACTGGAGTTATGGACTACTCACTCAGAGGAGTATGGATATGGAGTTTTCCATCAAATAGCCTGGAACCAAGGTCAGAACTCTCAGAACCAGCCACTCTGGCTATTTTCATTTTGTGGATGAGTTAGAAACATCAGTGTCTGGAATGACTATTGCAACAGGAGCTATTGTTTGTAGTTGGATAAGTAGTCTACTATTTGTTGACCATGCTCAAGTTGCTAATACCACTTGGGATTGAAGCTCATAGCTGCCCTTGTGGTGTATAGGAAGGAGAATAGGAAGTTGAACACTCAGCTGAAGAATCAATACTGAGATGAAGAAGATATTGCAGTAGATCTTTTGACAGGATATGGAAGATTGGTTAATGGAATTTCTAGCCAAGGATACTGATGAGGTTGAACAACAGAGGTGTTTCATTAAGTGAGTGGACAAACATAGCAGCAAGAGTATTATTGTCTTACTTTTTCTTATCACAGACTGTTGAATGTGCCAGAGACCAACCAGACAAAAGGCATCAATGGTGATCTTCTTCTGACAGAATGGTCAATAGGCACCCCAAACCAGATGTTATATTAGTAGCCTGCCCTTTCATTTCTACTTTACCTTCAGCTGCACTCAATCTAGGGCCAAGAACTGTTACCCCCTCCTCTGGCAATATTGATTTGAAGTGACATCTAGAATATCTCCAATTGATTGTCCCATACCATTAGACATATACTGAACATATAACAACATTTTCCTAAGCACTGGCTATTTATTTTGTAAACCAATATCCTCTCCATGGGGGTTTTTAAGATCAGGGAATTGATTTGGAATGGTCCTGAAAGCCTCTGGAATTTATTTGAATACATAATAAAGTCTATCCTCTCACCATTTTTTTTTTTTTTTTTTTTTCCTTTATAACAATTTTTCCTGACCACCAAATCTTACTGGATCTTTTGTAGAATCTTTATATACATCTAATAAATGAACTGACACAATTTACTGACCTATATTTAATTTTTAATTTTAGTTGTTAATTCCCATTGAAGTATATAGTCTGAATAGGCCTTGTGACTACCATTGGGAAAGTAGGTCCAAGCTAACTCCTTGTCAGTTTTCATCCCATTTGTGACATATGCAAAGAGCTGTCCAGAGGCATACTGAGTAAAGGAAAAGTATTCTTGATCATCTAGAACCTCTATGTTCTAGTGAGTTATGATGGCAGAGGGAATTCACACAGTTGCACCAGGAGGAAACTGAACAATCATCTTCAGCTCCTCAAGTACTAAGTGTTCACCAGTAGAATCAAAGTCCCCTAATGCTATGATACAGCAGATGCCAAAAAACAGTTTTATTAAGTCTTGGTGGGGCAAAAGATCCAACAAAGCTCTTTCTTCATGAGAAGGATGCCAATGTGAGTACTTATCGAGGTGCATAGCATCACTGCATTTGCACGTGGAGCACTACGACCCTCTTAGATCATAACAGATGAGTCATTTACAAACCCGCCATTGCGCTGAAGGGACAAGCCCAACAACGCAAGCCCACAGCCAATGGCAGTGGGACTTTGGGCACGGTTGAACCACATGGAGGATGATGTGAAAGAGGTAGACATGGAGAGCAGAGGTAAAGCAGGGGGTGTAACATAAACATATGTCGAGGGAAGATGAGGTTCTAGCTGAAAAATGACCTTGATCTATCAAGATACAAAGTCGTTTCGGTGGGTGAAGCCTCATCAGTTTCAGCTAGTTGGTTTTATACTACTAAAGCCATGGGATTGATTACAAATCATTACTAACTTTACTAAGTATTCCCATGTCAATACTAATGTTATCTTCATGAGAAGGATGCTAATGTGAGTGCTTATCTAGTGGACTGATTCTATGCTAATCATGCACTACAGGGCAATGTGACTAGTTACTTAGGTAACAAGATTTTCGAACATCTTCATCTTGCTTTCTGGTACACACAAACTGGGTCACCAATCCCGCAGCTCAAGAGTATGCACAAAACTACCCCAATACCTATGCTCCATCCATTAGATGTATATAAAGCTTCTATAAAAGGTCCGGTAAGATTTGGTGGTCAGGAAAAATTGTTACAAAGAAAAAAGGTGGTGAGAGGGTAGACTTTGTTATGTATTCAAATAAACTCCGGAGGCTTTCTGGACCATATCCAATCAATTTGCTGACCATGAAAACATCCATGTACACTGTCACTTATTTCTAGAAGTCATTTATTGAATTGATATACTAGTAAAGGTAGAGGGAGGACATTGGTTACCACTATGAAATAAATAGCCAGTACTTCAGAAATAGTTTTAATATGTTTGGTATATGTCTAATGGTATGGGACAGTTGATTGAAGGCATCCTAGATGTCACTTCAAATTGATATTACCAGGGGAGGAGGTAGGGGGGGACCAAATGGCTGCCACTATGAAATAAATAGCTAGTACTTAGAAAAGGTTTGAAATATGTTTGGAATATGTCTAATGGTATGGGACAGTTGATTGGAGGCATCCTAGATGTCACTTTGAATTGATATTACCCCAAAGGGCTGTCACTAAGAAATAAATAGCTAATGCTTAGGAAATGGTTGAAATATGTTTGGTATATGTCTCATAATCAACTCCATGCAGAGGGACATTGAAAGAATCTGGGTGCATGTCTTCCAACCACCCTTTGAACCAGCTGAAGTCAATGGCAACATCCCTGCCCAGTTGCTGACTCTGCCCATCAACTTGCCACCTGTGGTACCAGCTATCTCATGTAGAGTCCAGGTGCCTGCTACACAAACTGAGGGATTGCCATCCCCATGTCCAGCAACTACCTCAGGTAAAACAAGCAGATCTCCATCATCTGTTTCCACCACCCCTTCCATTCTCTCACTATTATTTTAACCAGGTCAATTTCCCCCAATGGCGACCTCACATGCTCCATCTGTTCCACTATCAAAATCTGAAAGGGATGTCCATGCCCTTTACATGGGCAAGGTGCCTTCTCTTTATATTCCTCCAATTGCCACTCTATCCATTGTGGATGATGATGACCTGATAAGTGTGATGGATGGAAGCTAAGGTCAGACTATTGAGTTGAGCTGGTGATGTAACCAAAGTCCAGTCAGACTAACGGACTAGCACTAGGGGGCTAACGACCACACTTGGAAAGTGGAAAGGATGTAGAAGAATGCTAAGGACTTTGGCAATAAGCTCAAGAGGTCAAAGCTGGGTCTACCAGCTATGACCGGCTTGAGTATTTATACAACCGGACTATACTACATACATGCGGACTACATGAGGTATTATATATATACATTCTAAATGACCACAGGTCTACATAATGATGTAAGGGAGTGAGTTATAATGAAATGATAGTGGGGACGTCATTGTAATGTAGTGACGACGAGGATGAGGGCTGAGGGTAAGTCACCTGACCTTAGTCCGAGTGTCGGTATGTCCGGACTCTAGTCCTGACTGTCAGTGATGCCGGACTGTGGTCGGACTGTGCTTCCGGACTATGGTCGGTCGGTCGGTGACGGTGATTTACAACAGCTGGTGGATTTGGACGAGGATAGTGTGATAGTGGGAGGTAGTGCAATAGAGAACAACGGTGGAGGAAGCAAACAACAACACCATGGCAAATTGCAAAGGCGATAGGGGCCAGCAAGGGCAAAGGGCAGTCAGAAGAGATGGTTGTTGAAGGCTTTGCAGAACAGAGCTGAAGCAGTAGTATATACCATGTAAATTCATTTTGCTATTGCCATCTAATGTACATTTTGGTTATCCATGTTGCTTTTCAATTGGTTTGATGGAATGATTTAATTCCTGACCCGACCAACATCTGGTGGAATAGCAATGGCAAACAATTGTAGAATGTTACAAGAGTAATACAAAGGGAACATATTATCCATCGCCTAATGCCTGGTATTCTGAGGCATCTCAATCAACATCCAGCAGCAAATCAAACCAATGCAAGCCATGGTAAGTATATTACCTGAGAATAATCACTCATCATTCTACACACCTCCTTTTCATCCATTTCAGCTTTTTAGTCCATGTGTGTCTTAATTCCCTGGAATGATTGGGTGATGATAGGCTGCACAATGCAATGTCCAGCATATTTCTCTGCCAAGTGAGTGGTGAATGAGATCACTTTCTATGATAGTCTCTCCGAGTTCTTTGAGTGACTTGAAAAAGTCGGTGAAATCAATTCTGCTTGTCAAGCTGTTGCAAATAACAAACAGCTCTTGAACCATCCAGCTATCATCGGCCACTGAATAGGACGTCTGCAAGATATCAAGTATGAACATAACAAGATTCTCCTTCCAGGAGAAAGGCAGCACTATGTTTTGGCACTTCTTCTGGAACTCTTATCACACTTGCCTAAGACCATAAAAATTGATTCTTGTTTAACATTGGCTGTCAATTTCATCACAGCTGTGTCAAGTGGGAATGTTTAAGAGATGATCTATCCAGGATTTATTTTGGAATTTCAGTTTTCCATGCCTTTGCTCACATTTGGGCCTGTCATCTTGTTTATTACCCTAGAAAATGTGAAGGATTTAAGCTCTCTGATGCTGAAGGATATGAGAGGTTATGGAGTGAGCTCAAGAGGTTAATTCCATCTCATCGTGTATCAGGAGTGAGTTATTTTGCTGTATGATATTTCTGAATTTTAATCTCCATTTTATTGTATAGTATCATCAAAGACTCTCTGTTCTTGATGCTCAGGTTGTTTTCCTCCAATCCAAATCTATCTTAAAGTTGGGGGAATGGATAAATCATAAATGGATCTTGCAAGTATCAGAAGAGCAAATGCTCAGGCTATTGTGCTTGAACATGATGTGAAGGTCCTTAAAGATGTTTGGGCTGCCCCCTTTGGGGGTACAAAGATTTTACATATTATAATATGCATATGATCAATCATAGAAAGTTCAGATGTAAATGGCCTAAAGATTTTATATCACCAGGAAGCAAGCCATTTCGAGCATATCAGGAATCAACTTCAAGATGAATACAGTCCAAGTCTCCTCTGTGACCCTTGAAAATAGTTGGCCCACCTGTCAGAGGTAGACAAGCAGAAAAGAAGGTAGATAAAATGGACATTGATAGTGTTTCAAAGTCTAGTTTGGTCCAGTCTTTTTTTTTGCCAAAATATAGAAAGACTAAACTCAGATTGGTCTGAGAAATTGTCTAAAATAGAATGACCAAACTGGAATGACCAAAAAGCAGTCCAAAATAATACCAGACAAATTTTCAACTAGTTTGGACCAGTCTTTTCAGAATCTAGTATCTGACTGCCTTCTGTGGGAATATTGCACTACATAGTGGCTGTGCCAAGTTAGCGCCAGCCATGCATCACATAATTTGAACCTCATAAGACCAAGATATCATAGACACCTTGCACACACCCTTAGTATGCATTTTCTGCCATCTACAATGACAAAGTGAAAAAAAGAAATGGCATGACAAAGAGCACAAGTTTCAATCTTCCTGAAAATCATCCTCAACCATCATCTTTTGATGGTGTGTTGCACATTTTTCTTTTTTTCCAGTCATAGACACTATCCTTGAGGTAGTATATTCTCAACCTCAATTTCACAGATGCTGATGCCTTTTCTTGATGACTTGGATGGCCTGGGGGTAAAAACATTCAGTTCCAACTGCTGTCAATTTAAATTTTAGAATAAGTATGATGTACCCACAATCCCTCAGTAATTCATATATTGACATTTCCAACAGTTTATATTTTCATTTAAACCTAGCCACATCATACTATACACATCTTAGATCTTTTTGGTAATATATATATATATATAATAATTTACCAATTTGAATTGAAAAAATTAAAGGAAATATTATTTTATTTTACTAAAATTAATGGACAATAGCAATTCACACCACAGACCATGACTCAGCACATGAGATCCATGAGCCCCCATTCAATGAGGTACTCCTATCACTTTGCTTTCAGCATGTTCTTTCATTATTTGGTCAATTTCAATTTTTTGAGCTACTATGTTGTCACTTCACTGTCAAACTCAATCAAACCATTCTTATGACAAACACAGATGAATCAAGCACATTGTTCAGACTTACCCAAAGTGGAGTTACTGGACATTTGGATGGAATAGCTACCTCCTCTATTCGACACAATGGGTCAGGAAATCTCAAGTATGGAACCCAACCTTAGTCTGTGTGAATATATATTTTTCTCATTGAGTACAGAAATGGACACCAAAAAGCAGATCAGGTCAAACCAATGTTGATGGAGCTCTTCAAATACTCAAATTCTCTCACAATCTGGTCTCAATTTCACAATGGGGCTTGTTTTGCAAATGCACAGTAATTATTGTGAATCCCACCTCTTTATCTATGTGCTCAAAACAATCAGCAAAGATCAAGTGTAAATTATGCAGAGCCTCTCAATGTTCCCTGGCCTCTGTAGACAGGTATGGCATAAGCTGAGAATAGTTGATATGTGCACTATCCTTGTGCTGCATAGAATGTCATTTCTTTGATACTCCTGAACTGGGATACCTATGGAAGAACAGGTTCAAAATGCTCCAAAAGCTTAGAGTTACTAAAAGAGGGGTTATAACCATAGAGACATGTGGATCTCTACAATGTAGTTTAGATCGTCGGGAGGTGGTCGGTGAGGAGCAGCAGGCCTGCCAGCCTGTTCCACCTTTTTCTTGTATTTAGTGATCTCAGTCGACACTTTCTTTACAAAATCTTTTTGCATGAGCTCCTTGCCACCTGAGATTGGTCAATCTGAGCTTTGATGACTTCTGCCAGTTTTTCATGGCACAAAAAATCCAGTTTCTTCAATGTATAACCAGCACAGACAACTGTCAGCTGTTTTCCAAGGGGCATTAGATCATTACTATGCATAACCCGTCAACGTGTTATGACATTGCTTATCTCTCTTTCAAATGTCTTGTTTTTGAAAGCGTGTGCAAGGAAAGTGGTGGTGTATGAGGACTACAGTTGTGTGTGCTTCATCAAGTTGCACTGATTGATGGCAAACTTGGCCAATGGTTCCACCCAAGATGTGATCTGAGGTTATAATGTCAATTGACTTGGTTGCTGATGGAATCATCACATGGACTTACCTCCATGACCATGACCTCCAGAAGATCGTTTTCGATTTTTTGACAAGACATGGGTTACGTAGCTGGTGGTCCAGTCACGTAGGTAGGTCATTTCGAAAATGACATGTTCTTCTGTCAACTTGTGGGTTTTGAGCTCGGCTGTCAAGATTTTGGCCAGTTTTTCATGAAGGCTTTGCAAGTCTCCTTCCTCTGATTTTGCTTTGCAATCGAGCAAAGCCAAAGACGCAACCCGTATGGAGGAAGCAAGGAAATCCAAAACCTTGATCATATATTTTGCTGCATGTTCCATCAGCTGTGTCAATGATGATGATGATGGATGGTCAGGTTCAACAAATTCTGCAATGTGAATTGATGACTCACAGCACTCATGACAGGATTCCATGAATTGAAATGCTGCAAGCTTAATCCTCTACTCTTCTTGTAGGCTCTTAGCTGAGTCCATCAATAGAGTTGTGTTGTGATGCTGCAAGTAGTCCTGTTCTTGAGTAGATAACATAGATTGTCGTTTCTCCCATGCAATAGCCTGGTGAGCATTGAATCCAGATGAGCGGTGCAACATTGTCTCTATGGATTCAAATCTATCGAGCATGGCCAGGATCTGAGATAGCTTTTCATCATCTGTGTCAATGTGAGCAGCTAGCATTCTGTTTTCACTGATGTGCTGCTGAATGAGAATGCCATCTTGTGATACCAAAACTTGATCTGCCAAAGCAAAAACAATGAAATGCATAATGTCAATGTGTTATTTGAAAAAAAAAAAAAAAAAAAAAAAAAAAAAAAAAAAAACTGTAACAGCCCGAGTTAGTCTTTTGGACGTCAACTGTATCTACATCCATTGCATTAGGGTCCCGGTGTTTGTGTGAGCTGGGGTTGTGTGAGCTTTTGGCTTCAAAGGCCTCTATTGCCTCCACATATCTCTGTATGGTTTGGACGTAAGATCTACGTCATCTTGTCAATCATCAGCAAGAAAGATTACTTTGATAATGTCTTGCTGGACATTTTGCTCAAGAAGGGCTATTCCCATTATATCGGCACATCGGACTTGATTGTAGAGCCCAAGCCAATAGGTCAAGAAGACTTGTGTCCTCTCATCCTTTTCTTGTTTCTTTGCCATTAGCTTTCGTGTGGCAATATCCTTTTTGTTCCCAATCTGGAAATGCGATTGGAGTTGTTCCTCTAGGGTTTCTGACAAGGGGAAGTGGTGTCCTTGTTTATACTTTCATAATTCATTGCGAGCCCATGTGCCAGCTCCATTCAAGTCCTTTTCTTTGCTTGCACCACCATTCTTCGAAGCAAGCATAGGAGCCATCAAAGGTTCTTGGATCAGGTACTATATCTACCCTCTTTGAGACCTTGGCTGGTGTCCTGCCTGCTGCTGCAATTGCCATTTGTGTTGCTACTAGGGCATTCTGGGTGGTGGTGTTGAGAAGAGTGGTGAGCTGGTTGAGCCGTTCTCTGAGGTTGTCAATTTCTTCTTGGTAGGTGGTGGTTCCTCCCTCAGGTTGGTCTATTATATAGAGGTGATACTTGGAAGGTTACTGATCCTTCATAGTGCAAGTGGATTCTAGGATTGAAAGGAGTATGGCAGTATCCATCGATTGCGTTATGATAGAACTTGTGTTCTAATCAGTAAGGCCAATTTCCAACAAATTCAATATCAAAGTTTTCTCTTGTGGCTATGTCATTTGGATCGTAATCTGGGTGATCCTCGGGAGCAATGAGTTTTAGTTGTGGAATGGAGAAGATTTCCCAAATTTCAATGTGTGGGAGGGTGCTCAATGATGGGCAGTGGGCTATGTCAAGATTAGGTCGTGGAGATACTCACAAAGAGAGCATCAACATGAGGGGGGACTTGTAAAGGAAAACTATTCTATACTGGTGGGGCACCAGTGGAGTGTCGAGAGCTAGTAGAGGGACCGGGTTCTGCCTGGCTATGGCTGATGATTTAGCTCAATGAGGCTGTGAATCTTATTTAACATAGAAGAGTTCACAATTCTACACTTTCACAAATGCAATGCAGATGACTGCTTCCACTCAAATGTGGACTACTGATCACCAAAGTGAACACTCCAAGTGCTACTTTGAAACACAGTTGAGATTCGAGTTGTGGTCTCGAGCCATTAAGGTCGGGCAACTGCTATCCAAGCACAGGTATTTAAAGCCTACATGGCGGTGTAAAGTGCAGGAAAGGTCTGCAGGGTGTGTGTGCGAGGTGGGAAACGTCCCAAAGGATCCTATGAAGTCAGGGAGGGTGAGTAGTGAGTGTCCCGAGCGATGAAAAGAGTTTCCGAGCCTTTCCGAGCTCGGAATGGGTAGTCCGGAGCGTGGGAAACCGGACTAAAACGTCGGACTGGTGAAGAAAGAGTCGGAATGAGGAGGGGAAGGGCTCAAGCGATGAGGAAAGGCTTAAGAGATGTGCGTGGATGGTAAAATGTGTGGTAGAAAGCGTAACTATTGCTCAGTAATGAGCTACAGGGTTTTTATACTCTACAGGACACTCTGGACAGGTAAAAAACTACAAACGAAGCCTAAATGAACTGTAAATAAGGCTAAAAGCAAAAGGGAAACAAAGATATAATGAAAACAAAGCTACCCGAGCATGTCGGGAGCGCGGGAAAAGCGGACTCGGACTCGGACCGGACTCGGAATGGGCACAGACCGCGGGAAAATGGGTCGGACTGGACCGGACCAAGTCGGAGTGATGCCGGACCAGACTTGGAAGAGATGGGAAGGGTCGACAGAGGCTCCATACGGCTTCAGGGAGCGGCCGAGCTCCACAGCGGGTCGATGAAACAAGGTGAAGATGAAGTTGTTGTCGCATGTACCAGCAACTGGTAGTATGAGAGACGGAAGAGTTAGTCTTGTTCTAATGAAGGTGACCTAAGACACTATACAGTGTCTGGCACACCAATCACTAAAGGCAAGTTACTGGGAGGAGGGGTTCATTGTTGTCAGAGGGAATCCACTAGCTTGTTCTGTTGGCTGTATTCATGCTCATATACTTAGGCTACATGGTCCATGCTACTGGTATGTGTACTACATGAGGGAGCACATGTACTGACACAGTAGTTCTAGATGATGGCAAGGTGTGGAAACAGAGTGCCTGGTTGGGTCGGCCTTTGGGGCACAGCGGATGACACAGTCATCTTTCTTGGTCCTCTGCAACCCTCTGAGGATACTCGACTTTGTATCCTCAGGTGGTTGTAGCCCCTCCACTACACCACATTCTCACACTCATCCGCAACATCAAGCGAAGGTTACCCCATTGCTGCTTAGCGTCCAGCATGGGGTGGCTGTGTAGCTACTAGTGTACAAACATACTATGAACAGTGTACGAACATATTACAAACATATTATGAACACTTGTGTCACTATGAACAGACTGTGGGAAAAAACAAACAGTGTGGGAACACTGTTCGGGCATTTTTCAAAAGTCTAAAGCGCAGCGTTCTGAGGGTGTAGGAGTATGTTTAGAGTATATATAAGTATGTTACACATGGTAGCTAGGGCTAGAGATGTCCTAGTCTAGGGGTGAAAATGGTGTAATCTGTAACAAATGGCATGCACCTCAGCCTTCACATCAGGTGTTGACTACCCAAGTGTCCATTTCATGGTAATATACAGCTCATCTTACAGCTTCCTGATGACAATGCAGATGATAGGATAGGTAGGCAGGGAGGGATGGCAAGAAGTCACACATGTTTTTTGTGACATCAAAAAAGCCAGGGAGTTTCTATAATTCTTTGGACACTCTACTGGTTTTGGAGCTCGAACACATGGTGTACAGGGATAAGTGCTGAGTTTACTAGGCAATGAAGACCATGAATGGTGCTCATTTGGAAAAAAAGTATCACAAATTGGAGGACCAAGTCCTATGCAATGCCTGTAATCCCAACAGAGAAATGCACTGCTTTGCTACTGCAGCAGTCAATGAATCACCCCCACCCAAGGCTAGACCAGCAACCAAAAGAAATGGAAGCTCAGCCTCTAACTGGACCATGGCGGATGAAATGATGCAGAGGAAGAAAGGAGGGGGATGCACCAATGCAGTGAAGCCCCAGCAGTGGTCACAGTCAACTGACTATGGCCTATATCTATTCAAATGACTGCATACCAGAGATTTCCTGACAATATTTATGCATCAAAGACTCAAATTCAAACTTCCTTTTCCTAAGACATTCCCAAATGTGATACTTCAATGCCCTAGCATTCATCTTCTCCCTCAAGTAGACACTTTTCTTCAATTTCTTCAGCTCTCTGTTCTCTTCAATGCCCAAAGCTGCCAAACTTCCTTCCAAAGCAGTTGAGAGTGAAGCCAAATAGTACTTGGTGCTTTGAATTTCAGCACTGATAGGTGTGTCACTCTCAGGGGAGTTGTTGTTCAAGTACATCAATCTGTTTCTTGGTCTCAATAACATTTTCTATGAAAAGAAGTGCTCTTTCCACAGCTTGAGCACCCTTAACAGTTTCTGGACTGTTCTGGAATTATATATCAGCAGTTAACCATTATAGAACAGTAGAAAAATGATACTTGGTAGGAGTTTGCTTTGAGCAGCCAACTGGGCAGCCCAATTTAACATCTTTTAAAAAGTACCTTCATATCATGTTCAAGCAAAATAGCATGAGCATCCTCAAAGTTTGCTCTTCTGATACTTGCAAGATCCATTTATGATTTAGCCATTCCTCCAACTTCAAGGTCGATTTGGATTGGAGGAAAACAACCTGAGCATCAATAACAGAGAGTCTTTGATGATACTATACAATCAAATGTATTAAAATTCAAATATATCATGCAGCACAATAACTTACTCCTGATACACGATGAGATGGAATTTACCTCTTGAGCTCACTCCTGTTACAACTGTCTCCTGAATTCTCTCTATGCCTTTTCTCCCTCTCTTTTTCCTTTGCTTATCGCCTTTACTTTGTCTTCACATTGTATCATAAATCTCAGGCAATTTTCATGACGTGTTCTACATCGCTGATGATCCAACATTTCCCTATCTCCATTCCTATTCTTTCCTATCTCTGTTCCGAGTTTGTCCTATCTCATTTCTGATTTTCTGATTTATGGCTTCCTCATAGCCTCATCATTGTTCTGCCATCTTTGATTGATGTATGATTAATCTTCCACAGCTTTGGCAACTTGTTGCATCTCAATCCATAGCAGTGACTGAGGTAAGGGTGATGGGAAGAGTTAAAAAGGTCAAAAATTGAATCATGTTGTTGGCTATATGTGCCATGAGCTGCCAACAAATTTGGAAACAGAATTAGAATTAGAACATTGTCATTGATCATACAAGTTAGGGTGATTTGCTTACATCCTTTAACGTTGGATTCCAGGTAGCAAAGTGTTGCAAGCTCAAACCTCCTGTGTTCTTGTAGTTCCTCATTTGAGGCCATTGATACAAGCTTACTGCGGCATTCAAAGTTGTTTTGTTGCTTTCTTGATAGCTTGCATATACTCCTTTTTTTTCTCCTGGTCAGTTTTTCCAACACTGCCAAGATCTGAGTGAGTTGCTCACCCTTTGCGCCATTGTAAAGATAACAAAAGCCCTGGGTGGAACTAGAAGGTTAGTCCTGCTAGTCCAGGGCTCAGAAAAGAAAGGTGAGAGTGATTGGTTCACTCCTGAAGGGATTCTTGAAAGGGGATGGACTCTGAAGAAGTCCAGATGACTAATCCTTGCAGGCCGGTCATAGTCCAGTGGACTCAAGGGTGAGCAGACGATAGCACCGGTAGTCCGGTTTGAGAGGGATGAGGAGAAAGAGAAGGAAGAAGGTCGGAATGTCGATGGGATGTCTTGTTGAAGGTGTTAGAAGTCAGTTGGTAATGTTATTTCAATAGTAACAGTGGGCTGCAGAAAGCTAGATTCAATGTACCTAATTGACATTCTTTTATAGTCTGGGCATTCCTGGATGTTTCAAACGAGTCTTCTAAACTACAAGGGGATATGAAAGGAGCCAGAACTCCGATGAAATGCGGTCTAGATCAACCCAGGTACAAAATAGAAGCATATGTTATAAGTACCAAAAAACTCCGAAACCAGTCGATAAGGAGAAAAGAAGAGAAGGACGGAAATGAAAAGGGATGGGAAAAGGTTACATAAGATCAAATGGAATGTACTCAAATTGCAAGGCAAGACCGTCACAAAGACTGGCCGGAGAACGCATGTCCGGTGTAGTCCGAGGTGTCGGACAACCAGTCTGCATCGAGATAGAGGAAAGGGAGGACCAGTCTGTGGATAGAGTGCCCGGAGGTGTGTTAGAGACAATCTAGAAGGTTGTGGAAAGTCAGTATATGAGTGGATATGAACATAGAGATGTATGGATCTCTACATCGTTGTGAGAGATGTTGACATGATTCTTGGAAAGATGGTGTTGAATGAGTCTGGAATTCTTGGCAGCATTGATCATGTCTACAAAAAAAATTAACATATTGACAGGTCATTTCATCACTGCACTAAGCTCATCCATGTCCATGAATTTGGCTAGCCATATGCCTTCTTTTTGCAATACACTTTTGGCGACTTTAATGGCATGTTCCAAGGGGGACTTGTTTGCTGGATTATCTGTCTTTTGATACATGTTGCGAGCAACTTGGGGCCAGCTTAGCATGGACATCTATGCCAACATGACAATGTCTTTTTACATAAACTTTGCAATGGTTTCTATTGGAGATAATCATTTTATGAGCTGACTTGTCATTGGAGGTTGATGGTGACATCCACTAAACATGATGACTATAGATGTTCCCCTGTATTAGCATCAACAAGTCTTCCTTCAACCAGGATTGCTTGATGGTGCAGGAGATGAGGGTGCTAGTGTCCTTTGCTGACATTGTCATTAGTAATGAGATTGATCAGTCTGCAGCCAATGGTTATAGACTCAATGTCCATGTCCAAATCTTCAAACATTTTTTGAATGTCAGATTTCTTTGTCACCATCAATGTTGTTCTTTGTTCAATGAAAGGGGTAAAACATTAAATCCACTGTATTATATATACTTACCTTTCCTTCTTTTTCTGCTGTCTTCTTCACCACATTCAAGATGTTTGTTTGATAATGGTTTCCTAGTAGGTGAGAGAGCAAGTGAGTGAAATAAGATGTTGTCATGTTATTTTAAATATTTACTACTCTGATTGTTTCTTGCTCAAAGCTCTGACCTTTCCCTTTCTCTTCTTTTTCTCCTTGTTTTTCTTGGTGGTGGTTTCTGATGCCACCACCTCCTTGGGCTCAAGATTAGCTATGGCTTGCTCTGCATTCTTCCAAATCAGATCCTCAAGAACAAAGAAGTGTAATGATATACTACACATGTTTAGAGCATCAGCAACCAGGTTGCCAATCTGTTAAGCCTAGTAATAATTAATATGTATGTAATGTGTAGATGTTACAGTCAAGCATACTTAGCTCAGTTATGTCCTTGTTGATGCTGATCATGGTAGCTTACACTAGTAGACTGAAAATATAGGTTGGTAAATGGTGTCAGTCCATTCATTATATGTATATAAAGCTTCTACAAAAGGTCTGGTAAAATTTGGTGGTTGGGAAAGATTATATATTTCAATAGGAATTAAAAACATAAAATACAAAACTAAAATATATGTTGGAAAATGGTATCAATCCATTTATTAGATGTATATAAAGATTCTACAAAAGGCCCAGTAAGATTTGGTGGTTAGGAAAATTTGTCACAAAGAAAAAAAATAGTGAAAGGGTAGACTTTGTTATGGATTCAAATAAATTATGGAGGCTTTGGAACCATCTACTCTGACAATTTGACAAGGTAACATATTCTTTATATGTTGATGATGAAGGAAATGAAAGAAAACATTTCCAATTCAGTTCCTCAAAGCCGATAGTTGTCAAGTTGAGAACAATATGTACAAATATGACCCTCATTCCTGATCTTTGACCCTCATTCCCGATCTTGAGCGTCACCATATCTCCAGCCTGGAATTTTGTCAGAGGTCACTGTGAATCACTATTTATTGCATACTGCTCACAGGGGAAGCCTCTTTATCTTTGTCATCTTCCAATTCTGATCCTACAGAATCTCTTTCCCTAGATTCTAACACCTCATTTTCACTGTACACAAGTTTGGTAAATATTTAAATAATACCACTGTTTACCTAGGTCTCCCTTACTTAGCTTGTAGACTCTCTCATTTTCAGTTCTGAAAATGCTCATTCGAGTAGCATTTGAACTGACATAAAGTTCAACTCATCATGGTTGTAGATGGACTTGGAGTACATATCAAGACTGGGCAAGTAAGATGGGGTATTTCCAGTGTAAGACAATGGAGTTGAGCCATACTGTACACATGTTTGTACATATTATGGTATGGAATGTTCAAAGATCATTCTACAAGACCATGCAAGAAGTTCTAGCCAATAGCATAAGAAATTCATACATTCATAATGATCAGTAAGCAAAGATGTAGCCAATAGAAGATAGAGCTCTTATCTACATCTAATCTACATTATATAAGCATAAATAACAGGTCTAGATATTATCTAGACTTGGTAAGGTAGGCATCATGCAAAAGCCACAAACCTCACATAAGGTGACATGCTGTGACAGAGGAAATCTCAAGACTCATCATGTTAGTGCCACTCATGCCGTTTGTACTGGATTATAATCGGTGATGAAAACTGTACTAGGAAAATCTACTAATCTTAGACCAAACGAGTACTGGTCATATCAGCGCCCTGGCACATTCTGTCGGCTGCAGCTGGATTTCGAGCGGACCTCCCAGACAAAAAGTTTCACTTGCATGTCCCTTGTGAGACTCAAGAAAATCCTACATCAATTCTCAGCACAAACGGCTTTGTATTATGTTCTATACAAAATTTAGATCTCTGTTAGTTATGGATTTTGTATAGAGTGCATTTTTATTTACTAGCCTTGTTCAGTTGCCTTTATGTTTCTACTCGTGTCACTCAATGTAATGTTTGTGCACATGATGTTTGCGGCTTTTGCATGACACCTACCTTAGTATTTGTTGTATAAGAATAACTACTGTTTTAACATTTTTCCTTGTTGAGCTGATTTGTAAAGTTTTGTTGAAGTCCAATATATGCAAAAATGTGATTTAGTGGACACCTAAACTCATGCCTCTTGTGGCCAGGGGCAAAGCTCACCAAACAAAAGACTGGGAATATACATGGGATAGAAAAAGGTCAAATAACACAATTATTTTGTAAGAAATATCTCTAATGGGAATCCATTAGGTAATATCATGCCTTATTAGGGTAATTAGTGAGACCAAGTCAGATACAGCCAATTCAGAACTTATCAAAGGCATTCTTCATAAAGATGTCAGCCTTTTGATCAGTAGTAGGAACAAAGTACAATTTGAGTTTATTACACTCTTGTACTGCATCTCAAATATAGTGCTAGCATGCATTGATAAAGATGCATGTCACACCCTGGTCCCAGAATGTCCAGTAACAGTAATGATGAAGCTGTATTTGAGACTGGACTGGACAGACATAATCATCTGATCATCTCATGCCCTACTGCTTATCAACACCAATGTCTTGACTATTAACTAAGGCTCTCAATTGACTATTATAGATTGCACTGTCTAGGCCAGCAAGTGATAACTGATGGTGCAACTAGGCAAGAGCATGGATACCACATACCCACTGTGGATTGGGGTATGGGTACCACTGTGAGGGTATGGGCAGGGCCACAGGGATCTGTCTGACTGATACTCCATACATATACCCTCACTGTGGGTATGGTATCACTGTGGGTATCTGTGGGTATGAATATATATATTGCTGTTCTGAGAAATATAAATGTGTGTTGACCAGCTTTTAAATGACATTGCTGACCATTAAGATTACTTTATTTATTCTTGAACATGAAGGTAGATGGGTGCTACCCACTGTGGATATACCCATGGGTATCAATTTTCATAATTCATAATATACCCATCCATACCCATGATGGTGGGTATGTACCCCTATAGATTGTCTTGCAAATAATAGGTTAGCATGGGCTGCAGCCTGCTCAGTTCTCATAGAGAGCCATGGGGTAGCAACAGCACCAAGCAGTAACTTAGAGATGATATACATCAATTTCAGGGATGGGGCATGTAGCAACACACTCAAAATGTATTGGAACAAGGAGGGGGAGTTAGTTTTGAAGATGGGTGAGTGTCCAACAGTCATTGGATGGTAAAAATGTATGCTGAATCTGTGGAGGATGTGTGTAGAGTGGTCAGATGCATAAACAATGTGGGAGAGATGACTAGTCACCCTTACTGTGTGACTGTGTCATATGTGCACCATGGCTCTTCAACTCTGAAACTTATATCAAGTTATATGTAACCTTGCCCAAGTAGACAGCTGGAATTCCTGGAAGTGCATGGACATAGCTCCTTTGTGTATTAGATAGGTTTGTCCTTACAGATTATATAAGTAGGGTTACTGATCTGATTGGCAATCTGAAAGCAGGAAACTTCAAACAGTCTTTCTAAATAGAACAGGAACAATGCACACTTAATTGAAAGGATTGTTCACTGGCAGAATATGCAGCACGTGCACAGAGAGAAGAGGGTGAATCATGAAATGACTTCTCTGATCAAATTGCTGAAGCATCGAAAGTGATGCCCACACACATTATAAGACATGTATTGTGAGCAGAAAACAGGTGTGAGTCTGACACAGGACAAGCCTACAGAAATTTTGCTTCCTGACAGAAACGAAGGGTAATCCTCCTAGAGGACTTTCCCTTCATTCCCTGGGGTGGTGGTAAAATGAAGAATGATTGACATGATTTTGAATATGGGGGCAGTACTAGTAGTTTAGTAGAGATCTGAAGCACATCATATCAGCAAATGGTTCAAACATGCGAAATTGTCTATACTGTATACAAACCAATAGCCTAGTGCATGTTCTCAATGCTATCTCTCTAGACTTTGCATGTACTCTGCCAAGCAGACTGTTGAATCTGGCTGAGAAGCGAATATTTCAGATGTTGTGGGTGACTTCTTTATGGCCTGACAGGCTGAGATACGATCAGTCAAGTTACACCTTGCCATCCAATACTTGTGTCAAACCATTATGTACATTGTACAACAGGTCTGCATTATGGTTCAGAGCCTCCCAGAAGTGTTCTAACTGATCCTTGGAGCATTGTTTCCAGAACTTTTTTTTTGTCACCTGCTTGATGCAAATACTTATACTTTGTTTACTAATTTTACTGCTGGGAGTGGACCAAGCATTTGCAGGGTTGAACTTGCAAGCTGTTTTACTTGCCATGGTGACTTTGCAAGTGGCTGTCCACAACTAAATTACACTGTCAGCTATGCATTCATAACTTAGGGGGCTCCTTGCTCTTCCGATTTCCCACTACTTAGGTGTGTTAGTACATTGACATTTTGCCTGACGCTCCATCTCACCCGTGCTCATCCATGTCGTTAGTCGCTGGTCAATATTTTCGTTGAGTTTTTCCCCATCCCAGTATCACACTCTAATTGAGTTTGACCTTTGAAGCTCATATTTTGCCTTTTCACTCTGGTGTTGAAGTCAACAACTGGTGAGTTATCACTCAAACAGGCTGTTACCTTTCATTCTGAACTTGAACTATCTGATAGACCTCCTCAGGCTCGTGTCAAAAAAACCAAAACTAGCTTCCCGACTGTGCGCGACATTACACCTTCCTCTTCAAATACAGCTTATGTATCTCATGAAAAAATGGCCATGGCCCGCGCGGATGACGAGATGGATGCTCCAGCTATAGTGCAGCACATGATTTCAAACAAAATTGTCGCAATCTCATCTTCCGCCTTGCAAAGTTTCAAGATAGTACTCACAACATCTTTATCCAAAATGCTCGCAACTCTTACATCTCCTTCATTGACAAGGCACCCTTCCCCTCCACTTGCACCTACTAGGTGGGTCAATGTTTTGCATGTCTGTCACTTCTGGCAGGATGTGGCCATCAGTTGCCTGGCTCTTTGGAACCACTGGCACATCCACACGATATCACAGAGATAGACACAAGAGCTATTAGCTAGGTCAAAAAAGTCCACAATAAAGGTGAAGACGGAACACATTTCGAATGGTTCATCCCCTGCTCCGCAATGTGACTCTGTGAGACACGCAGGAGAGTGCAAGACCTGGAATATGAATCCGACTCTGCCCGCTCCAATCCAATTTTTCTGGTAAAGGCGGAACTCTGGGGTTCATCGCTTGCTCCACACTGTGAAACACGCGGGAGAGTGCAAGACTTGGGGATATGAAGTGAATCCGAGTCTGCCTTCTCCAATCCAATTTTGTAATACTGTTTTGACTCGCAGAGAGTGTCGACACTGCCAGATCAGTTCAAGGTATAACTTGAAGGCCTAAAGGGTGGTCAGGTTAGTGACCATAGCGCTCGATGTTTTTCGTTGCCAATAAGAACTGTCATTAAATTGTTCTTGATCACTCTCATTATCGTCGGATAGGGTAACGGGTTGGCGTAAATGTTCTCATTGCGGCATCAAGACCGTTTCGAATCTGAGGATCGCACAGAAGTCAGTGAATGTAGTCCTTGTTGTGATTGTACTTTATTTACCACCGTCCGAAAAGCGCTCCCATTTTTTTCCGCGGCCTGGGTTCGGGAGGGGTTGCGTGTGTGTGGGACGTCGCTGGTGGGGGGAGTGGGGCCGTTGGCAAGCCGGGTGAACTAGATGAGCAGGAATGCTGTCACGTGCTTGAACTGGAATTGCCGCTCATGCTCTACCGTAACTTGAATCCGGGCTACAGAGTGCAACCCAACACGAATGCTCATCGACGCATCGATGATCGATGTCGGTGCGTCTTGAACATGGAGTACTTATGATAAGTACTACCTCACGAACACCACTAACCTTGATGACATCACTGTTCGTATTCCAGCGGCGAATAAGCAGCGCCTCTCCATGCGGCTCTCGGAACAATGGAAGGATATGAACGTCAATATCGAGCCGTTGCGCTTTCGCACGTCCTCTATCTTTTGAACGATGCCTATAACGACTTTACCACATTTCCCGAACAACGTCCGTACCCACCCGCTGGTGGTCATCGACCTTCACCTTCTCAAAGCCGGCGACGCCTCCGAGATTGAACGTCTCTGGGGGGCCGCGACATCCATCGGGTTCTGGTAGTAAGTGGAGAAACTACCTGAGGCAGGTGCATGACGATGTCCTCATCATCATCATTTTCTTAGCCTCAAAAATCACGGCGCCGATAAGGAAGTAGACGACATGTTCGACGTCGGAGCCGATGCTATGGCCCTCCCCTTTGAAGAGAAGATGAAGTTCGAGCAAACCGACGGAGGACCGTGGTTTGGGTCTGTGTATCGTCATCCATAGGCTAGCCTTGATCTCACGTCAAGCGCTGACCGGTGACCGTCGGACCGACCGTTTCGTTTCAGATATAGGAAAGCTGGTACGTACGCGGTGGATGCTACCGGGTGAGTTCGAGTATGTCTGCATTCTCGTCTGACGTTGTTAGCCTGACGCAGGCGGATCGTTTGCGAGTTAGTAAGCCGGACTCCGCAGAGTCCTTCAATATCTCCAAGGACGACGCGCTCGCATTTCCGGAGGTCGTGCACGCGACCTACCCAGCTCCATGGATGGCTGCGATGCCGACTGTCTTGCGCCCGTTCGTCCGCAAGTCGCTGGAAGTCAATGACACGATCATTCGCATCTTTAACAACAGGCTGGGTTTGCCCGAGGGCACGCTCCAGCGACTGCACTCGGATGAGGAGCTCAGCTTCAGCGGAGCGCGCGTGATTAGGATTCAACCGATGCCCGAACAGGCGGTCTCAGACAGGCCGATGTTCGGCGCACATACTGACTTTGGTTCCATAGTGAGTCGAAATTACATTTGGTCATGATACGTGATATTCATTGCCGGAATCCCGTCAGACCATTTTGCACAACAGGCTCGGCGGGTTGCAGGTCATGCCTCCTGGCCACACAGAGTGGTTCCATGTCAAGGTATCTGCTTCGTTGGAAGCACAGGTTTCAGGGAGATACTCACATACGACGATAAACGCATACAGCCTCTTCCCGGCCACGCGATCTGCAACATCGGTGACGCCCTCGCCATCTTCAGTGGAGGTATACTTCAGTCCAACATGCATCGCGTGGTGCGGGCACCCGGCGATCAAGGCGAGCACGAGCGTTGGTCTACCTTGTTCTTCAATCGTCCGGGCAACTCGAGGGTTCTTCGCCCGTTCGTGGAAGACAGTTCTTTGATCGCGGACGCTGTGCAGAAACACCCCAATCAAAATTTCCATACGGGCCAGACTGCCGGCGAGTGGTTCACGAGGCGCGTCAAGCACCTGAATATCAAGGATGGAAAGGTCCGTAAATCGAAAAAGTACAGTGTCGTGCCCGTCCTGACGTGGTTGGTGATCATCAGGGACCTGAGACGTGGATGGCTAGCAAGGGTATGGAGCACACCCCCACAGCGGCGTGATTGTGTGGACTGAAACATGAAATTATGACTTGCACGTGTCTATCCTGTATTTCTTGTAACTCTAAATGACTCTGAATGGATGCGGCTGCCCAGGCATGAAAGAATAAGCACGCCGATGAACTACCCAACTGCAATCAAACGCTGACACCGAGCCAGAGTACAACAGCGCGTGCCTCTTATCCCCGACGTGCCCTTCACATCTTAACACTACCAGCGACAGAGTGAAGCATGCCGTTGGGGACCGTTCATGGGGGATCCAGAACCACTGCATAATTGGGGTTGGCAATGTAATGTGTCGATTCGCGCACGCGGAAGCACATACGGTGTCTGTACACGAAGTACAGGCACCATTAGGTGCATTTTGAATAACCAAAGGGATATAGGAACTCGATGTAGAATGGAGAACCGTAGCGGCGTAGCCAGAGCCTGGGGTCCACGACGCTCTCCTTTGCACGGGCTTCTACCAAAGCCGCTGCTTTAAGACTTCAGGTCACTATATATGAGGTAGTCAGAAACTCGTGTCCATAGGGAAAGGAGCTGACAAAAAATTTCCAGCATGATCATACGAAGCTTCTCGTTGATGTAGTCTACAACGGGCTCGACCTCCTCATCGGCCGGGTACTTGACGTTCAGCCTAACATCGAGGGCATTCATTTGATCGGATCGTACGAAACAAGGTACGTCCATGATCAAGATCGTCATGTCATTCATTTAACGACTTACAATCAGCCCGAGTGATGTTTCTGTAAACGGACTTTAAAGTAACATAGTGGAACGGAGTGTGCGTCGCGACGGACGGTATTCTATAGTGCAGACTCTTCCGCTGGGCGCTCTGAGCGACTCCACGGCATGTCGCGTGGCAAAGAGTTCTGGAAGTTACTTCAGTGACTATACCTATCAGATGCGCTAGCCGACCGTGGAAGAACACATCGATCGTTTACTTGAACATACATTCGTCGTCACTTGGCTGAATTCCTTCCAGGCGGTCGCTAGCCACGGTCCTAGTAACTTAGATGGTGGGTGTCGGCACGATAAGAAGTTCAATCTCCGATTTCTCTCGCTTCGAACTCGATGATCCTCGGGAACTTGAATGATGTGCAACTTCCATCATCCTGCTGCGAATCTCCGATCCCACAGGAAGAGTCAACATACTCAATCGTTTTGCATGTACAGTACCATGGAAATAGACTGACTGACAAATGCACACAGACCCAGTGACTCAGCTCCATAGTGGTGGACCCATTGCTTACTTGGACCCGCAGCTACGGCGGTCAGTGGTCACTACGGCCTGGTCATTGTCAAGAAGCCGATCCAGCATTTCAAAGAGAATTTGCAACTTCTCGGACCGAGCACTGTCCATTTCAAACTTCTACGTATCTACAACTTCGAGCTGCTCCTGGCAATCCCGAGGTGAACGCACAATCTAGTACGCGAGACGCGTGGGTGTGAGGGGGTGATACGGTCCCAGATTCCACCCCGTGGGTCTGGACAATGTACACACCATCACTTCAAACGGATCAAGTTCCGAACGACGTTCAAGTTTTGCACTACTACAGAGCCGCGGTGAATCGAATCGTTGGGCTATGTATGTTTCGAAGAACTCGAATTACACGATCGATTCTCATCATTGAATGGTTCGGTATACACTAGTGCGACGAAGCCGAGTCAACGTCGTGCGGAGACACCAGAAGCCCGAATCATCGATCATCGGAGTGACTCATCTCGGACCGTTGGTTGACTCCAGTCACTCCACGCCAGGCACCTTCTTCCGGAGCTCGGGAAAGTTTCCTCGAATGTCCTCAACGTGCGTCCGGGGCGGATTTGGATTAAAACCGGTAGGCTGGCCACGTCAGGACGTCATGGCGTCAATTATGTACGTGGGTGAGATGAGTAGTCGGAAGCGAGATCTGCTTAATCAATCAGGTGGGGGCGTGTTTTAAAGTACCGTACAAGGATGCCAGAAACGCATGGCTCCAGGAGGTACTGTACGTACACACTTGAAGTTTGGATCACGAGTGCGTGATGGCGGCCCCCGAATTTGCCACGCTATGCCAGAACCGGGAGGTCACTGAGCCGGTTATCAGATCTGGAAACGCCTCGTGGTATGTGCTGTGTTGAACAAAGATCGCGTTTCGGTCGTATGTAGTTGTACATTCGGATTTAAAGCGGAAAAAATGCATAGCTAGTGAAACAGGATGCACTGTCTATATGAAATGTGCAACGAAAGGTGATGGAGGATTATGGAGGGTACAGGTTACAAGTACATGAGCTATGATGAAGCCCGGATCAGGATTAGCATCGAACAGTTCTGAGATCTATGTTATTTGAGGTCGTCAAACATCGTGGTCACCAAGCAGAGTGACGAGATAGGGGGGGTGGGGGCTTGGCGGGAGAGAAGGAAGTCATCGCATTAAGAAACGGGCGACGCCCAAGAAGCCACGTGTAGCGGCACCAACGACATCTCGGCTGGCCTCGTTCGGATGCGCCGGGGGAGGTCGTTTCCATGCAGGCTGACGCCTCGCTCTCGGTGCGCAGCTGTGGCACACGTACGAAGGCGATCCACCGTGTATTTTTCTCGCCTTGCCATACCTGCGGCGTTGTCAGCACATCGTGACCTATTTCAAGAAGTGTATGGCTTACATGTGCTTACATGTCAACCAGCAATGGCTGCACGTGTCTGGATGTTCGCTGCTGAACACGCACCGGCGCGAGAAACAATCTTGCGCCGTGTCCATGTAAGCCAGGCACTGTGATATATCGTCATTCGTCATGTTTCGATGTGCAGGTTGAGAGAGAATCTGACTGACCTCTTCCGATCCACCTTTCTCGTTGGTGCAGGGAGGGAAGAGTGGCTCGTCCTGGTGACACTTGGAGCAAGCGCGAATGGGGATGACGAGGTTACACATCGCTGTACAAGACAATCAGCGTCACACAGATCAACTCTCTGAGCGTGGGACAAGAGACATACCTAATATGATATGATGGACCGGACAGAGAGTTAGTGTTGAATGGCAAGAGGGTATGAAGAGGAACAAGGTGGATCCAGGGGAATAAATAGAGCTTGATCAAGCACAGCTTATATATGGGGGCGTAGTTAATTTTCGTGGTGAATCAAAATCACCATTCGCCTTCACCCAAACATAGGAGATTGTCCAGGCAAAGCACTTCGGCTCTCCTGACCGAATGTGGATGATAGGCGATAACAATTGGCCGGTCCTGCCCACAAGTATAGATTTGGGTGTGAAGGTGGGGAAAAAAAAGTCCGACCGTGTGGACCGTCGTTGGCGAGGAAGTCGAAGGTACTGTGGATACAAGTTCCCATAGGGAGCATCCCGTACGTCCAAGTTCCAAAGCGGTGTGTATTGCCTGCCCGATGATGTCGGGTATCCCGGGTGGATAGTAGCACTGACTTGTCGCAGCGGGATACTCGGTGGAGGCGCGACTCGTCACGAAGCAATGACTTAGCCGACATCATTCTCCATTGCGAATAATTCGTTTCGAGTCGTTCTTGATTTGAGTTGCCAAGTTCGATGTAATCCAGGGTCGCCTTTTCGAAGATGCGCCCAAAGTTCATATTGATGCTGTTCAAAGTCACAACCTGCCTAGCAGTGCTCTCGTTATATTCTCTCTCTTAACCGACCTAATATCTTCTCACCCGGATCTCAACACAAGGCCGTCTTTATTTACCGCAGTGGTCGCCTCGCCTGGTACCACGTCCTCACCGCCCCAGACCTCCCAAACGCCTACTACGTCGGGGGCAACTGGACCTCCCACTGCTCCCTCATCCAAGACTCCGCCTCCGATGACCTCAACTACTGCGAGGACATCACCTTTTGGGACCACTACCACGATGATGGCAACGCGCTCACCGACCGCCTCGTACTGCTCGGCTGCGACCCAAACCGAAAAGCGTGGAACACCGTCATGGGTCCACTCCGTGACCCCACCCCGCGCGGACACCTCTTTCTGTACGACCCCAGCACCGACGAGGTCCAACGCCTCGCGCTCGCTGGGTACCCCGACAACCACGACTTTCACCCATTAGGCATGGCCGTCACGCCTTCCATTGACGGTGCCCCGTCGAACTTGCTCGTGATCAACCACGCGCGTGCACATACGACCGTCGAGCAGTTCGTTCTCCGTCTAGTGCGTACTACGACAGAGGGGGAAGCCAGAGCCAGTGCGCAGTACGTCCGCACGCTCCGGTCGCCGTACTTTGTCTCCCTGAACGCCATCGCGCTGACGAGCCCAACGAGCTTCTTCGTGAGCAACGACCATCTCTTCACGGCCCGCCTCCCATACCCAATCGGGCGCGTGCTTCCGTTCGTCGAGTCCACCGCTGCGCTCCCGCTAGGCTGGCTCGCCCACGTCTTCTTCCGTGAACCCGAATCCGAGTCCAAGTTCGAACTCGAGCACACCTTTGCCGCCCTCGGGATTCCGTTTTCAAACGGCATCGCGCTCTCGCCATCAGGTACCCAGTTGGCCGTCTCCGCCTGCTCGCAAGGCCTCGTCTACTTTTACGACGTCCTCAACGCGAGCACTCCAACACTCGTCTTCTCGCATAGCGTGCCCGTCCCGTTTTTCCCCGACAACCTCGCCTACGACGACGACGGCGCGCTCATCGCAGCCGGACACCCACACTTTCCTTCGCTCATCCGCGTTGCTGCGAACGAGACCAGGGCGAGGTCGCCCAGCTGGGCCGTCTCCATCAAGAAGAAAAATGAAAAGGAGGACAGCACGGGGACATACGACCACCGCGCGCCTTTGTCCGCGTCCAAGTTTGCCCCAGCGGTGTTGACGGACGAGGTGGAAACCCTGTTCCAGAGCGACGGATCGGTGTTTGGGTCCTCGTCGACGACGCTCAGGGATTCCCGGACAGGCGCGATCTACGTCGCAGGGTTGTACGA